>PVJH01007847.1:0-89660 GCA_004026705.1 Nesogale talazaci
CCATCCCTTCACCATCCCAGTATCACCACTCCCATTCTTTTTATATACTTAATATTCTTTTTATATGCTTAATATTCTAAACCATTGATTTTGATACCCAGGTTCAAGGGAGAGGTTGTATTTTCATTCCCTTTGAGGTGATGGTGTAACCTAAGTGGGAAATGAGGATGAAAAAGTAGCCATCAATATCTGAAGGATGCTGGGAGAAAGTTGGGACTTTCAACGAACCTTTGTCACTGATGTCCAGGTTGCCACTGATGGATATTTTAACTGGAAACCTTGGCACAAGCTTCCAAGTCCTGAATTGGAAGTCACAGCCTTTTACCTCCTCACTGATTCTCATGAAGAACCAAAGTGGTTCATGACACAGTGAGGGGTTAAAACTCAACTGCTACCCTCTTAAGGCTAGACTGGGAGAATTATAATGCATTGTAGGAAGTTTATATTTTCTTTCAAAATAAAATTTGTATTTGTTTTTTGGGCATCACTGCCCTCTGGTGGGAGTAGGAGGTCCCAGTCTTGCTCCTGGAGAGCTGCTGCTGGATTTGAACCACCAAGCCAGAGGGCCACAGTCCCGCACACAACCACTACGCCACCGGGGCTCAGCCACAATTTGTTTTTTTAAATGATGAAAATCATTATGTACATATACAAGAGTGTGCCAAATGTCTTCCTATGACAATAGCTATTCCTCAACTAGTAATGATAATATCAGTACAATATTCCATTAAATAGATGCTGCCATTACATATTTGACATTTCTACATTCCCACGTTGTGGATCCTTCGGGTTCTTTCTAAATGTTCACTATTATAAATAGCACTTTGATGAATATCATTTTACTTTTTTGATGATTTTTTTTTAAGACTTGAACCCTAGACATGTAATTACTAATCAAAGGGTCTAAACACTTTCAAGAGTCTTGATACATATTGCCAAGTTGTTTTTTTTCCAAAAGAGATGTACTAGTTCAGACTCTCCTCAGAGCCATGAGAGTGATCACCTCCTGGACTCTGGCCAGGATTGAGTATTTCCACGGCTGAGAGACTTCGTGAAATCGAACCACTGGCCTTTCACTTTGTCAGCCGAGTTATCAGCCTTTTAAGAAATCGGCAATTTATGTGATGACTTGTTGCTGGGAATATTGATCAGCGCTGACTCGTTAACATCGATGCGATTCGTTGAGTTGTGTGGCCATTCTCAGCGTCCTTTCCTGTGTCGCCCCTCCCTCTTGAGCAGAGACTCAAGACCCTCGAAGGCCCCCATTTAATAGTTTGAGTTCTCCTTGTCTGTTTGAGCCCATATTCCACCCACTGCCCTCAGTTGATTGTGACTCCGAGTGACCTCATGGGCAGGGGTCCATGTTCCCCAGAATTTCTGACATGACGTCTTTGCAGGAGCAGAAAGCCCCATCTTTCCCCTGAGAAGTGGCTGCTGGGTGCCTGCGGGCGGACCTGGTGTTTAGCAGGCCCGGGAGTGACCCCTTGCAGTAGGGCTCCTTCAGCTTTCACCCAGGGAGGTCTTTAAGAGCATCATGCTCAAGGCAGATGCTCTTTCCTAGTTAAACTCACAATTTTTTTCTTAGAAGAAAACTTTGGGGAATGCTTTTTGTCTTAAGGTTGAGCAATTCTTGCAGGGCAGTCATTTCGGGGGTTCAGCCTCCATGGCTCCCCAAAGTCTGGATTTCATGAGAATTTTAAATTCTGTTCTGTATTTCTCTCCTTTTGATAGTGACTCTTCTACAGACTCTTTGAGTCACGAACACCGTCCAGTGCAGACCTCCTGGAGGAGGCAGTCAGTACTCACGGAGGCAATTAGCCCCCCACCCACTTTATTTTCCGACTATGCCCCCTCCTTTTTCCTTTCTTACTTCAGGTGGCAAGTGCCGTGGTTTTCGTTTGCATTTAGAATAGTTCCTCAGATGGGGTCTTTTATTTTTATTGGCTTTTTGCTTCTGTGAATTGTGACATCAGTGAATGTAGACAAGAGCAAACATAGTTCTGAAATAAGTAAACTACTGTCTTTCAAGAGAAGGTGGAAAAGTTTGCCCGTGTAAATATTTGCTATAATTTAACCACTTATTGATATGAAAATATTTTCATGCTAGTGTTTTGCTTGGCAAATTACAAATTAAGCTTTTGAAAAGCAGAACTGATTACAGAGGAGCGACATTGTCGTTAGGACCTGTCTAGTCCGTTCTGACTCAGGGACGCTACCTACAACAGAATGTAAGTTTGCCTGTCCCTGTAGATGACTCATTTGTAACTCCCCTAGAAAGAAAAGGAGACTAAGATTTTTACAACCACATAAACTTGCAGAGTCTCATAAAATAAATTGGAAAGAGATGAATTCATTGATGCTCTAACCTTTTAAAATCTGTCATTGTCCTTTATCTCTTAATTTATTGGTTGTCATCCGTATCATGTATTTCATTTAATGCTGTATGGCTACAAAGAACTAAACAAGGAGCGCATTGCCGTCACTAATCAAATATGAGACATATGAATTGGTTAAGCAACAAACAAATGCAGTTTAGGTTTTCTATCTGTTGAGAGTAGCTGAAATGCAACCAAGACAGTTCCTAAAACCCAGCTGATTCCAACTCATCGTGAGGCCAGGTATGTCGTGGAGTAGAATGTCAACACTCCATAGGGTTTTCAATGACTGTCATCTTTTGGAAGTAGATCACAGCCGGATGGCCAGGCTTACCGTTTCTGTAAGTGTTGCTGGATGGATGAGAACCACAAACCTACCCTTTGACAGCCGAGTCTGGGGCCATCTCTGCCACTCACAAGCTTCTCAAAACTTGGCTGCTGTGTCTATTTCCAGTAAATCACGCTGGAGAGAGACGTGTGCTCCTTCTGAGATAATGTGGGTAGTGGAAAGCCATGATGAGGAAAAGTCTTAGAATGGTTTTCTTGAACTTTTTCTGAGCCAGGAATCCTTTCCCCACCGGCACCGTCGTTTTACACAGTACTGCGGCCGTCCACAAAGTGACGTCCGTTCTTGATGTTAAGTTTAATGATATTTTCAAACCATCATGACTTAATGACTTCAAACCATGACTTAATGACTTCTCTTCTGTTTTGGGCCATTCTTAATACTCCCTTGCTTTTAGTAGGGAAAAAAAGTGAACGAATTCTTTTTAGTTTTATAAGCTTTAGGAAATTATGGGAAAATAAATATAGTAAGATTTGCGATTTTAACCGTTTCCAGTGTACTGCGTGACATGGTTGTTATGATGTGATATGCTTCTTTTTGTGTCTAACACTTTTTTCATCCCTGAAGCAGAAACTCTGCTCTTGTACAGTTACTCTTGACTAACCCCCCACCCGATGATGAGCACTCAGCTGCTTCCTGTTGCTATGCTTTTGTCTTCTCCATCTCCTGTAAGTGTTCCTATACAATAGTTGGCCTTTTGCGTCCGACATTTCTATCAACAGTCTTTTCAAGGTTCATCCATTTGGGAGTTTGCGTCGGGGGGTGGGGGGTGGGGCGGGGGGGACTGCTTTGTGGCTAATCTAAGAATTTTTTTTCATGTATCCATGATTGACCTTCCAAAGTTGAACTGCAGAAGTTCGATCATAAAGTAAGTGTCTAGAATTTGGAAAGCATTCTAGAGACTGGTGGCATTCCTTAAGTTTCAGTCCTGTACCAAATACTTGGAAAGCATCAGTATTATTTTTTTAAAACATGTTCTAATTGTCACATGGGCAGTTGGAACAAGCCTCCCTGCATTTGCTGCGGCTTCTGTGTTAGTCAGAACGCAGGCCTGGCCTTCTGACGCTGCTGACATCAGACTCAGACCGACGCCAATCTACTTGCGAGTGTTCACAGTTTGACCAAGTTATCTGATTCCCTGAAGAAATTAAGGGAGATGATGAGAAAAATCAGCTCTTACTGATGAGACTTACGTTGTTTCAAGGGTTTGGTATCCCCGTATCCCTGGGAGGGAGATGGCTTCTCTATCTGACCAATGAAACATTTGAGACATACAGAGCTAAGGTCACATACTGATAGCAGCAGAGGTGGGAGTCCAACCCTCTCTGGCCACTTCCAAAGCTAAGTCCTCTATCATTTTGTTACTTTCCTAAGACACCTGTTATGCTTAGTCTTTATAATAATAACTATTGACATATATTTAATCCTCCCCCCCCGACCATCTGCTAGCTACCAGAACTAGCCCAGCATTAGAGAAGAATGGAAGCCTAGGAACAGAAATGACTTGTGTCACCAGGGAAGGTGGGTGTAGAGCAAAGATTAGTCCCATCCTATTTAAATATTTTGAAAGAAAGAAATCAAAATGTAATTTCTTTGTCTATATTTTTTGTCGCCGCTGTTCCACTATAGCCATTTTTGAATAAATTTGAAGCTCTTTGGAAGCTCTTTTCATTTTTTAAAAGAACAACTGCGACAGTCATTTATTTTTTATAATGTGTGATATCTTAAAAAAAATATTTTAGCAACCCTTTGATTCTTAAATTGTCACAGTCTAAAATCTCGCTTGAGGATATTTTCAGCAAGTAAATGAGGGCACAGGCCTCCAGATTAATTGTTTGCCTAAGGTCTTCTATCAAATCAGAAGCAAATCTAGAACGAACTGAGACAGGCTTTGATTTTAGGTCATGCAGCTGCTTTTGTCTTGAAATCCTTCCTGTCCACATGCTAGGTTACTAAAACGGTGAGAAGACGTCGCTGGGTTAGGAGACTCTTGCTGTATTTTTTTTTCCTGCTTTCTTTTGGAGCAAATCAAGTCTCTGGAAGTTGTCGAAGTAGCTTGAAGCAAGGAAAGGATTTTATGGTTGATCTAATTTCTGACTTAGGGAACAGTCCCCACTCATTCCAAGTCCTTCCTTAGTTTTGGTTCTTCAAGAGTGCAAGAGAAAAATAACAACACAGTTCTTTTTACCAAAGCTGCTGTATGGAGGAAAGGTACAGCAGTCTGTAGCCTACAGCACTCATGCTGACAGTCAAGAATGCTATTGCACCCTCACAAGCTGTCTTGGCACAGGTGACTGCCATCCTTCGTGTAAAAGTTCTTCCTGACCTTGCATGACAGTATCTTTTAACTGGGTGGTGTTTTTTAATTCTATACATACGAAAAGGCTGCCATGAGCTTTGTTCTAGTGTGGCATTGAAATCAGGCTTTTCGTCCGTGAGGATCTGACAGTCCTATTGAAGAGATGAAAGATATCCCTGAGAGAACTAGGGAACTTGGGAGTTGTGGTGCCACCCTTAAAATGTGGGGCAAACAGAAGGCCAAAAGGGACATAAGTGGCAGGATGGGAAAGTTTGGGGCTTAGTTGGGCATAAAACTGGCAACTTTTTTCTCCCTTAGGTCTGAGATTTATAGTATGGCATCTTGTTGATATACCAGGATGCCTTTGAGTACTGAATGGATTTGCTGTTTGCTCTATTTAGTTTTTATTTTTGTTAAGTTTTCTCTACAAACACACGTAGAGTGTATGACTACAGTTTTTATTTGTTTGTTTTTTATAAAGGAGTTGCCAACTGTTTTATTGGCATATAATTCACTTATCATACAAGTCAATACTTCAATCACATCAAGATTTGTATAATCATCACCACAATCAGTTTTAGAACATTTTCTTGAATCTTCTACTCCTCGTGGTCAGCTCCCCATTTCCCCTCTAATCTCCCCTACCATGCTCCCAAGTAGCCCTTAATCCAGTTACTGTCTCTATAGAGTACCTATCTTGGATTTTATATACAGAAAAAAATCAACAACAACAAAACTAGCAAGAATAACAAAGTGAAAGAGATTTTAAAAGCCCTCAATAGAAAATAAAGCAGAAAGTATTAAAACCTAGAACTGATTTAAATTCATCTGCCACTGACAGAGACCGACTTTAAATTTATGACACTGATGCAAGCATTTTCATCATTTTGCAGACTATTTTAAGGAAGGCTCAAGAAGTCAGGTGTTAATGAAATAGTCATCAGCATTTTTTCTGCAAGCTTGATGGTTCAGGTTTGGTTAGTAAGTAACATTCCCAGACGGTGGTTTCCTTTTATTCAGTCCTTCTACCCACATCTTGAAAATTTAAATTTGCACCAATTCTGAATTGACAGCCATGTAAGGAATTGAAAAATCTGAGTGAGATTTTGCTTCCCCAATTTTTTTGCCTTGCATGTTTTCTAAAAAGCACGGTACTCTGAAGTTTACAACACATTTTTTTCTACTTGAGACCTATCTCACCTCATCTCCCCCTCCCCTTCCTGGGATCTCTGTCCTCATTATTAGTCCTGAGGGGTTTATCTTTCCTAGATTCCCTGTGTTTCCAGCTCTTTTCTGTACCAGTGTACATGTTTTGGTTTAGCCAGATTTGTAAGGTAGAATTGGAGCCATGATAGTGGTGAGGAGAAAGCATTAAAGAAACTAGAGGAAAGTTGTATGTTTCATTGGTGCTATACTGTACCCTAGCTGACTCATCTCTTCCTCATGACCTTTCTGTAAGGGGATGTTCAATTCTCTACACATGGGCTTTCGGTCTCCAGTGTGTACTCCCCCTCATTCACATTGATATAATTTTTTGTTCTGGGACTTGGATGCCTGATACCTGATCCCATATACTCTGGAGTTTTCAACCCCCTTTTATAGTCTTATTTTTGGTTTGACTAATACCATGAAACATCCATTCTCATTGCTATTAAATTATGTAAAAAAAAAAGCCTAAGTCATAAAGTAAAAGGTTGACAGGATTTTCTTATTATTTTTGTTCCATATTCTTAAAGATGTTGAGATGAGACCTTGTTGGTCTAAGAGGCTTTATGAAATGTTATGATTCAACTTTTGCCCTCTGGCAAGTAAAATACAATCTTGAAGAAAACTGACAACTGGAGATTTTGATATATGTATGGTGCCTACCCCAGTTTAGTAAAAGTTTTTAGTAAAAAGGCTCACATTGGAGGAACAACCAGGGCAACAGAAGGTATGTGACAGGTGCATAGGGTATTTTACAGGTCACATTTATATTCTGTTAATGTGCAGTGTGAGGAATAAGAATAAATTCATCTTGAGTGGGTGGAGAATCAGTGAAAGAGACAGAAGGGAGAAGGTCTGGTGTAGAGTTTAGGTGATGAATTTGATTTGATTAGGCATGTTGAGTTTTGAACATCCAGATAGCCTCACAAATATTTTGAAAGGGCAGCTTGAGAAGACAAAGTAAAATAGTATAATAAAATGTGCAAAGGCCTGGAATTAGAAAATCAAAAAGAAAGAACATGCTCAGCATATTTTAAGCTTAAAGAACTGAAGAAGTGTCAAGGCTCAAGTAACAATTAAAAAAAAAGATTTTATTGGGGGCTCATATACCTCTTTTTTTCCCAATGATTTTATTGGGGGCTCTTACAGCTCTTATAACATTCAGTACATCATTTGTATCAAACATATTTGTACACATATTGCCATATTCATTTCCAAATATTTTCCACTTGAGCCCTTGGTATACGTTCCTCTCCCCCCCCCCCACTTTTTTTTAAGAATCATTTTATTGGGGGCTCATACAACTCCCATCACGATCCATACATACATCAATTGTATGCAGGCCACATTTGCACACTTGTTGCCATCATCACTCTCAAAACACCCTCTCTCCACTTAGGCCTCCAGTACCAGCTCCCCCTATTTCCCTTCCTTCCCTCCTCTCCCACCCCCATGAACTCTTAATAATTTACAAATTGTTACTACTTTTTCATATTGTAAACTATTCAATGTCCCTTCACTCACTTCCCTGTTGTCCGGGCCCCAGAGAGGAGGTTATATATATGTAGATACCTGAAATTGCTTCCCCCTTTCTATCCCACCATTCCTCCACCCTCCAGTATCACCACTCCCACCATTAATCCTGAGGGATCTTCTATCCTAAATTCCCCATGTTTGCAATTCCATCCCCTGGTCTAGCTGGATTTGTCTGGTAGAATTGGAATCATGATCGTGGGTTGGAGGAAGCATTTGTGAACTAGAGGAAAGTTGCATATTTCATTGTTGCTACACTGTTCCTTAACTGGCTCATCTCCTCCCTGCAGCCCCTCTGTAAGAGGATGTCGCTTCATCTATCCATGGGCTTTGGTTCCCCAATCTGTACTCCCCCTCATTTATAACAAGTAACAAATTTTAAGGCTCAACAAATTTTATGGGCAAAATATTGAACACGCAGGAAGCATCAAAAAAAGATGGAAGAAATACTCAGAGTCCTGGTACCTTGTAGTTGACATCAATCATTACAAGAGTAGCATCCAACAGTGGCAACAGTGTATTGACCAGGAACTGCTTAAGGTTGAAGTTGGATTTAGAAGCAGACACAGAACAAAACTAGGTCCTGGAGAAATGTATTTCCCTGAAAGGTTAGGAACAAATTGTGTTGTTGTTGTTGTTGTTAAGGTGCTGTTGAGTACTACAATTCACAGTGACCCCATTCAAAAGAGAATTAATCACTGCCTGGTCCTGCACCACCTTCACAATTCTTTTTCAGTCTTCTTTATTCCTTGTCCAACTTTCACATCCATCTGTGAAAGACTATCGAAAAGAAAATGGATCAGGTACACTGTGTTAGTCTGGGTAGACTAGAGAAACAAATTCATAGACACTCATGGAGATAAGGGAAAGGTTTATGTACAAGAGGAAGGAAACATTGAGAAAGCATCCCAACCCAGTCCAGTTCAAAGTCATAAGTCCAATATTAGCCCGTATGTCTGATATCAGTCTATAAAGTCTCCTTCCAACTCACAAAGCATATGCAGTAGAGGCGTCCCGGCCCAGGCAGGGGTCTCCCTATGGCTCCTCGTTTCCAGGGTTCAGGGTTATCAGCAGTATCCATTGGTGGTGGGAGTATATCAGCACTGGCAGGGGTCTCTATGCCTTCTCCCGCCCCAAGGTCTGGCTCCATCAGGGCAAACCCATGTGGCTTTTCCTCCGGCTCCTCCATTATCCAGGAATCAAGTTTATCAGCATGCTGTCATCTCGTCCTGTCAGTAGTTCGTTCTCAGAGACTGAGAGTCAAGTTTCTCTTCCCCAATTGGGAAATACTGCGACACTTCCCAGAATTCTCAGGAGAAAGCCATATCCACACAGAGGCCTCGTTGGCTACTCATTGACTAACTCCAGATTAACAGACTAGACTCCACCCCTGCATCCCAATCATGAAACTGGCATCATGAATACATGACCACCATACACACCATCGTTTTCAAAATAACATCCTTACCTTTCAACATTTTAAGGATCTCGTGCAGCAGATTTACCCAATGCAATGCATTATTTGATGTACTGACCGTTGTTTCCATGAGCACTTATTTTAGATATGAGTGAAATGAAACCCTTGACAACTTAAATCTTTTTTTCTGTTGACCACGATGTTACCTATTGGTTAAAATGTGATCACTTTTACACTATTTAAATGGAGACTGCATTTTTTTACCTTCATCAGAAAATCCCTCAAACCCTCAGCATACAGATGAAATAAGTATAGTGAGAGGTTACAACCTTTTCCTGGTTGTAGATCATGCAATTTTCTCTTTTGTGCTCAGAACTGCCTCTTGATCCATGCAGTTTCCCTATGAACACAATGAAATGTTCTGGAAAATTCATTCTTCTCATGTCTACCCATAATTTATTATGATCCATGCAGTTGAATGGTTTGCATATCAGTAAAAAATAAGTAAATATCTTTCTGTAGTAAATCACTACATCTCCTTTCTATAGTAATTCACTACTTCAAGACATTAGAGATGTTTTGAATGCCAGACATTCCCAACATGTTCTACTACTTCAGTATCACTGACTGCAAAACCACCCTTCTCCTCAGCTTTATCCCTTACACCTTAGAGTTCCCTAATTGGCTGCAACTCCTCACAGAACTCACGGACCATCGATCCCCTGGCATGTGTTGTGAAAGCCAGGCATTCCCAAATCCCAAGTCCAGACCTCTGTTGGGAGGACTCTCCTCATTCACATCAAATCCATTTGACTCACAGCCTGCAAGAGCTGGTGAATCAGCTGTCACATAATGGGTTTCAGGCTCAAGTCCTAAGAACTGGAGGTCTAATGGAGAGAAGCCACAGGGTGGAGAGCAAGAGCGTGATCAGTATCTCATTACTCCTGCAGGTCAAGATGACTACCTGAGTCCTGGACCAGCACCATTGCTGGCATCTGATTGGGGGTTGGTACCTGGTGATCATGGAGGTGGGGTTGGGGTGTGTGCCTTCTGATAGCAAAAGGTTAGGTTGGGGACATGTTCTTTTCTGCACATCAGTGGCAAGCCAGTTCTAGTCTCAGGGAGTTTTATGACCCTAGCTTCCTGTTTCTCTCAATTAAGCAGGCAGCTGGCAGTTTGCCTATAAAAGAAACAGTTGAAGATGAGGAATTCTCATTTTAGCACAGATATGAAAGATGGTGGCTAATCTGCAGAGCATACCCCCTGGGAAACAAAGGGTGGGTGATGATTTGAGTCACACCCTTGAGTAAGGTGTGGACTCAAGATTAGACCCCCCACCTTACCTCTGTTTTATATGCAAACCAGATAGCTCACTCCAAAATAGAGTTATAGCCATAGGTGCAAAGATTAGAATTTACAATATATCATAAACTGGAGGTCTTCTGCCTATAAGGGCCATGTTAAGGAATTAACTACATTGCAACCCTTATACAACTAACTCATGGGAACAGTTCAAAAGCTATAACCACACACTTAGCTACTGGTTAGATATGAAGGAAGAGAGACCAAAATGAATAAAACAATACCCTCCAGGTTTATGACTTGGGTAAACCAGCCACTGAACTAACCAGTAGAAGATGTCCATTGGATTGGCTAAGAAATAGTCTTTGGTGATCTTTGCTGGAAGAAATGAGAAAGAGAAGAGGGAGTTGAGAATGCTTTAAATCATTCTGTGAAGAAAGATGATGAAGTGGGGGAGGGTGAAAGAAAACTGCAGAGGAGACAAAAAGAAGGACATAAAGTTGAATAGGGAAAGACCTGGTGCTGCTGGACAGAGGGATTGGGTTGGTGGCAATTCTAAAGTCAGTAGTAAACGGTATTTTATTTTTATGGTACACAGACTTGAGCTTGTTTCATTGATGATTGTGAAGAGTGAGTGGTGGAGTACAGTAAGAAGTTATCTATAAAAGTAAAATGGGAAGAATTGCTCTTTGATAACATCTGTTTCTCTTTGTGATGGTGAAGGTAGTTTGGTCTGTATGAGTGTACTGAGTCAGAAAGGAATAGGGTCTACCTGTTTATAGCTGATATGTATCAGATGCTTCCATGTATGTTACTTAACTTAATTATCAAGACATTTATTTGTGGTATATGATGTTTTACCATGTGCTACAACTGCAAAAAGGGTGTAGAGCTTGAAAATGTTAAAGAGCTAAAATTTTGACCTCCACTCTTAAATTAAAAGTCCATTGCTATTATGGTTCCATTTACTCTCAGAAACCATATGTCTCAGGTTTGTATGTGAATTTAAAGCAAACAGATTTGGTTTCAACCAAAAAATATGCCTTTGTATAAGAGAAGCATCGTTATCAAGAAGGACATTGCAAAAATATGTCATGAAATACAATGCTATCTGTGACAGAAGTATATCTATGTACTTTTAAGGGTATCCAGTAAAACAACTATTCAACTTTATGCACCGTCCACAAAAACTGGTGATTAAGAAATTGAAGAATCATACCAACAACCTTACTTGGAAATTGATCAGACATGCGACCAAGATGCATAGATAATTATTGATGATTAGAATGCAAAAGTTGGAAACAAAGAGGGAGGAACAGTAGTTGGAAAATGTGGTCTTGGTAATGGAAATGAAGCTGGAGATCCCATGGTAGGATTTTGCAAAACCAATGACTTGTTCAGAGTAAATACCTTTTTTTCAACAACACAACGGTGACCGTATACAAGAACTTCCCTAGATGAGATGCACAGATATAAAATGGATGGTATCTTTGGGAAGAGATGATGGAGAAGCTCAGTATCAGCAGCTAAAATCAGACCAGGAGCTGACTGTTGAAGAGATGATCAATGACTCATATATAAGTTCAGGATAAAGCTGGAGAAAATTAAAATAAATTCATGAGAGCCAAATGTGACCACATGACCTTCAGTCTATCCCACCTGAACTTTGAAGGCATCTCAAGAACAGGTTTGACACATTCAACACTTAATACAGAAGACCTGATGAGCTGTGGGAAGACATCAAAACCATCATTCGTGAAGAAGCAAAAGCTCATCACAAAGACAGGAAAGAAAGCATTGACGTGAATGTCAGAAGAGCCTCTGAAACTTTCTCTTCATCATAGAATAGTTAAAGCACATGGGAGAAATGATGAAGTCAAAGAGTTGAACAGAAAATTTTGAAGGACAGCTTGACAGAGCCAAATATTATAAATGAAATGTGCAGAGACCTAGAATTAGAAAGCCAAAAAGGAGGAACTGTAAGAACTCAAGAAAATATTCAAGTCTGGAGTTGCAATCTTAAAAGATTTTATAAACAAAATATTGAATGATGCAATCAGCATCTAGAGAAGATGGGAAAATATATACAGAATCAATGTGCCATGAAGAATTAACTAGTCACCAGCCCATCACTTCAAGAGGTATCACATAAGCAAGAATCATTGGTGAAGGAAGAATTCCAAGCAGCACTGAATGCATTTGCCAAAAACGAGGCTACAGCAATTGATAGAATACCAGTAGAAATGTTTCAGTGAACTGAAGAAGCACTGTAAGCATTGACTCATTTAAACCAAGAAATTTGGAAGGCATACTACTTGGCTCACTGATTAGAAGAAATCCATATTGGAGTTCATTCCAAAGAAAGGCGACCCAAAGTACAGAACAGTATCGTTGATATCACACTCAAGTAATATTTTGCTGAAGATCACCCAACAGTGATTACAGTAGGACATTGGCACGCAACTGCCAGAAATTCAGACTAGACTCAGAAGACCTGGAATGATATCCCTTGCTATCATTGCTGTTATCAGCTGGATCTTGGCTCAATGCAGAGAATACCAGAAAGATGTTTCTGTGTATTTCACTGACGATACAAAGGCAGTCGACCATGTGGATCATAGCAAACTGTGCATAAACTTGAGACAAATTGGAATTCCAGAGCACATCATTGTGCTCAGGATCCTTGTACATGGATTGAGAGACAGTCGTGTGAACAGAACCAGGCCTTCTGTATGGTTTAACATTAGAGAAAGGTATGCATAAGATATGCTATCACCATACCTGTTGAATCTGTATGCTGAGCAAGTCATCAGCGAAACTGGTATATATGAAGTCGATGTAACATCAGGATTGGAGGAAGGCTTTTTAACAATCCGAGATATGCAGCTGACACCATCATGCCTGCTGAAAGTGAGGAAGACTTGAATCACTAGTTGATGAAGATCTCAAATTACAAGCTTTGGTATAGATCATAACTCTATCTAAAGAAGATCAAAGTCCTCACAACTGGACCAGTTAGTTGCATTAAGATAAATGGAGAAAAAGCTGACGCTGTCAGGAGTTCTGTCTCGCTTGATTTACAGCCATCGCTCATGGAAGCAGCAGCGGAAAGATCAAACAGGGCATTGCATGAGGTAAGTCTGCTACATACACTCTTGCAGAGCAAGCATGTCGCCTTGAGGGCCGACGTGTGCTTAGCTCAAGCCAGGGGATTTTCTATTGCGTCGTGTGCATGTGAAAGTTGGACGCGAAACCAGGAGGACCAACTAAAGATCAATGCATGTGAATTATACTATTCGAGAAAATATTGAAAGTGCTGTAGACTGCTATAGGATGAACCAATCTGTCTTGCAAGAAGCAAGGCCAGGGTGCTTCTTTGAGACATGTTCTCGGAAGAGGACAGTCCCTGAAGAAGGGCATCATACTTGGTAAAGTGGAGGGACAGTGAAGACGAGGAAGAGCCTCAACAAGTTGAACTCACTAAGTGACAGCCTAGGGACAATGGCACAGATAAGGCAGGACTGTGCGGTGTTTTGTTCTGTTGGTAAAGGGTCTCTGTGGATTGGAACTGACTCAACGGTACCTAAGAAGTCTTTTTCCCTTGGAAAAATAGCAGTAATAAAATTTCGTTCCTCAATTTGGAAACGTGGGTTTGTAAGAAAAAACTTTGGTCAGTTTAATTTAGTTCTGACTAAAAGGAAGAAACTTAAATTAAAACATCAGCTAGAGGAAGCCACCTTCCTAACGATGTCCCTAATTGTGTTTCACTGATTGCTTGGAGAGCTCTGTAGAAACATCTTCAAAAGCAGCCTCTTTAGGGATGTGGTCATGCTGTTGACGGAAGTTTGTTTTTCCCTTATGTAGTACAATGACCCAACTTGGTTGATTTTTGTATTTAAGAAAATTCTAAGAATCAACACAAAGGTAGAAATGTATACATTTTGTGATGTTCAACATTTTGATCATGTCACTCCTAATTTTTCTCCTTCCTGTTTTTTTTCTCACCTCCTTCCTTTCAGCGGAAATGGCTAGCAGGGCCATTTTCCTTCTTTCCTTTAACTCTGATATGGGGTTTACTCAATCTGGGAAAGCCCTTTCCCAGAATACTTTTTGACTTTTGTTTTTGTTTGGTTATTTTTCAAGGAAATAAAATATTGAGCCCCTGTATTCAAGAGATATCGGTGCATTTTGATCCATTTCTGATGTACATTGTGTCTCAAGAGTATATTCTGGAATGATGAAGGAGCTCTTAAGACCTCCATTTTTATGTAAAAAGTTGGGTTTTTTTTAAGAAAACCTTTTTTTATTTTGAAATTATTTTAGATATACAAAAGGTTGCAAAGCTGGTAGGTCGCTTCTGTTTAACATCTACCCACCTTCCCTTGGGACTAACATCCTACACAGTCATAGTCAAATGACCCAAATCCGTAAATTAACTTCCACACAGTACTTCAGACAAAGACTTCTTTGAGATTTTGCCATCTGTCTCACTGAGATGCACTTTCTTCAAGAGTCCATGTTGCATTTAAGTTGCTATGCCTCCATAGCCTTTCTCAGTTTGGAATTGTCAGAGCTTGCAATGTATCTTTCATGGTTCTTGATCCCTTTGAAGTCACAATTCAGCTCTTCTATAAAATGGTGCTGCTTGTCAGTGTGTCTGATGTAGTCTCTGATGGATTGGGATCATGCATGGTCAGCAAGATTACTGTACAAGTGAGATTGAGTGTTTCTCAGGGCAATATATTAGGAAGAATGTGAGACCAATAAGCCTCATTTGATACTGCTGTTATCTGTCTCCATGGTTTCATTATTATTTTTGTCTTTGTAGTTAATAAACATTTTGGGTGGAGATACCCAGCATCTATAAATATCCTCAATTGCATCATACTTTCCCCCACAAATTTTAGCATCCATTCACGACTCTCACTCACCTTAATTATTACTATGATATTTACCAAATGAGAGTGTTGTCCGTCTGTCATTCTTCTGTACATCCGTCATTCTTTCCTAGTGGCTTCTGAGCTTGAGAGCCCACTGTCTACTAGCACCGGTGCCATGGCACTGCAGTCTGGAGAAAAAATGCAGGATTGATCAGTGTGTTAGTCCGGGTAGACTAGAGAAACAAATTCATAAATAGGCATGTGGATATAAGGGAAAGGTTTCTATACAAGAGGAATGGAACATTGAGACAGCATCCCAACCCATTCCAGTCCAAGGTCATAAGCCCGATATTAGCTCATATGTCTAGTACCAATCTATAAAATCTATAAAATCTCCTTCTGACTCACGCAGCATGTGCAAGACACCATTTAAATCACAAGCCAGTGTGTGCAGAGTCTTGTGTATTCGGAGGCAGTAGAAGCATCCTGGCGCAAGCAGGGGTCTCCCCATGGTTCTTTGTTTCCAGGGCTCAGGGTCTATCAGAAGTATCCATTGACTGTAGAAGCAGCTCAGCATTGGTAGGGGTCTCCCGTGACCACCCAAGCCTCTCAGCACTGGCAGGAGTCTCCACATGCCTTCTTTAGCCCCAGATGTTTGGTTCCATCAGGGTAAGTCCATGTGGCTTCTCCTCCGGTTCCTCCAATCTCCAGGAATCACATCTATTAGCATGCTGTCATCTCAACTTGTCAGTAAACCGTCTCCACGGAGCTGAGTCTCTTTTTCATCTCCACCAGGGAAATCTCGCAAGATTTTCCAGAATTCTCAGAGAAAGCCAGGCCTACACAGAGGTCTCATTGGCTATCTCCAGATTGACAGGCTGACTCCAACCCTACACTCTTAGTCAAATTGGCACCAGAGTACATGACTGCCACAATCAATGTGTCCAGAGGTCTGTGGGTAGCATGCTCTTTATCCACCCAGCACTCACTAACTTCTCTCCTTTATGGGGACAGCAAATCCGTTAGGTCAGCTCAGAGGAATCACTTGTGTATTTGGTTTCTGTTTCTGACCTTTCCCTCTTGCTTAGTCTGAATCCCTCTGAACAGCTTTAGTGCAGGATAAGCCAAAGGGTTCCAGAGGGCCATCAAAGCAGCTCTGCAGTGTCTTCCCCCAGCGTCAAGGGTGCCTTTCTTGGCCCACAGCAGGGAAACCACTAAATTTTTGATCAGCATAATTCTTGTTTTGTTCCTTTGAAGTATGTAAGGGGCGCTTGCTTGGCTGCTGTCAAAAGGTGAGCAGTTCAGACCTGCGGGGAAGCACTGCAGAAGGAATCAGGGTGGTCTGCTGGGGTAAAGTTTACAGCCTCGGAGCCCCAAGGGGGCCATTCTACTCTGTCACATGAGTTTGTTCTCAGTCAGAATTGACCTGATGGCAACCACCACCACCAACATAACAAGGTATTTAAAATTCACGTATGCAGAGGTTTCAGAAAGAAGAGCGCCTGGTGTTCAAGTGAGACATCAATCAACCGAGCCCACGTGGAAGAAGCCTACCAGTGTCCATGATCCAAGGAGTATAAATTATATAATCCTAATCCAAAGGAGAGAATCATGTCGGAGTTTAAATTATATGATTCTGGGAGCAGAAGGCTGTGGATGACAGGGGAAGCCCTAAATACATTTGCAGCATCTACGCACAATTGAGGGATGAGAATAGCTCTCTGGTGACCAGACAGAGACAATGACCATAGAGCAAAATGATGAATCTGATTTGAATGGTTAAACCTTGTCATCTGTTCTCCCTCTTTGTGCTTGATCTGCTTTTTAATACTTGCTGTCTTAATTTCATACAGGAGCTTATCTCCTATTGAATTTTGCCATTGTTGGTAGCTTTCTTGACTATGACATATTTTGTAAGTTTTTTGGTTTATGAAACCCACGATGGGTCGATAGAGGCATTAACTAGAATAATGGTTCCCAGGGAGTATGGCAGGAGAGGTAGGTGGGAGGGGCACGGTAATGAGAAGTTGATGTCAAGGTGAACAAGAAGGAAGAATATGTTTTGAAACTGATTATGATCGTGATTATATAACACTGCTTCATATGATGGAACTATGGAATGGTATGTTATCTGGATTAGGGCTTAATAAAATAGTTTGAAAGAAAAAAACATTAAAAAGTACATGTAAAGTTTCCATTTATTTTTATTTAGATTTTTCTGTGGACTCTCTGAAGACCGCCTTTTGTGCAGTATTTAGTTTACCTTGTAACAAGGATTGCTAAAAATAAATTAGCTCCTTTTGAATAATCCTGTAACAAGTTATAATAGCTTATAATCAGTTTCTTTTTTGCTACACATTAAGTTTCCTTGGAATCCATGGCTCTTGTTAGGGCACTCAGTTGAGGTTAGCTGAGACCTGAGTTTTGATAGGAAGCCATTTCTAGTTTTGACTCTGTTACTCCTTGGCACGGCTGCACAAGTGAGATGAGTCCTATTTCTTGTTCTACAGAAGCTTCTGAGTGACTGCTGTCCATGCATTTAATTTTTTTAATTTTACTTAAACTTCTACAATGGGATGTCCATTTCATGGTAGACAATCAAAGTGCATGGATTAATGGTGCATATGAAGGATTTGTGAATTGGACCTATTTTTAAACTGGAATGATGATCATGAGTGTATGATGGCTTTTCAAACATCTGTTTATTCTTTTTTTTTTTTTAAGCATCACTGCCCTCAGGTGGTGGGAGTAGGAGGCCCAGCCTTTGCTCCTGGGAGCTGGAATTGAACCTCCAACCCAGTGGGCCGCAGTCCCGCGTACAACCACTACGCCACCGGGGCTCAGCCCAACATCTGTTTATTCTTATCAATGTCCAGAGTCACCTGCAATGAACGAAGCACTATAACTGTGTAAGAGTCCCCCTTCCAGTAGAACAAGGTGATGTGCAAGCTGGACTCAGCAGTGTCCCCACCTCTCCACCCCGTCTTTCCATACTAGGAAATCAGCACTTTGCTATTCAGAAGATGTCTTTGGATATTAAGTCTCAGAAATATTGCAAATAGCTTGTTTCTTGGTTCTGGTGCTCAAATCTTAATTTGTGCTCATTTCTGTAGGAAAAATGAAAATTTAAGCAAGGGTTTAGTATAACCAAAGAGATTTTCTAACAAAGCAGGCAAGGTTACTATATGAGTTTCAGGGAGGATTATAGCCAATTCATTGTTGCAGAAATCCCACATGGAAGGCAATAGGCAGGTATCATAATGTGACAGGTCTTTTTGACAAATCAGTAAGCTGGAACTTAACCCTTTAGGTCCCTGAAGGGCTTGAAGGAAGAATGATATAGATTGGTCTGATTGGATGCTGACTGGGATATGGCTGGGCTACAGTGACCTTGCAGACGGTTCTGAGGCTTTGTTAATGGGAGTAGCCAGTCTGAGGTATCACTGACCTTGCCGAAAGTTCAAGGCTTACTGGACAGCACTCACCAGGGGCTCCTAATGAGAGGTCGGAGGGCTAAACCAGAGTCCCTTATAGAAATGAATGAGTTCAAGGATTATGAAGAAAATTAATTCATTAGGACATGGTGATAATTGAATGTAGGAAATGAGATAGAAATCAAGGATCTGGTTATAGTCAAATCTACAAAGTATAAGAGGGAGAATAGATTTTTGTATGGGGGAGTGATAAGGGGATGCATAGTAATGCTGGGGTTCTCATGTACCCGACTTGGTTACATCCATGTGATTTCAGTAGATGATTCTGAAATTTGGGGTGGGAACAAGTCATTACTATGTGGGAAGGCTTTACAAAGTTTATGGGAAAACTCCATAATCACGCGATTCCACTTTTCCATCCACTTCCTGAATCCTCCTCACATACTCTAAAATGGTTAGGTTTTAAACTTGAAATGGTAAGAGCATTCAGGAACCTCTGGGCTCATCTCTTCCAATCTTTTCACTGGACAGATAAGGAACAGATCCGAAGAGGTAGGAAGTTCTGACTCCTGTAAGAACTGCAAGTTTAATGTGCATTGTAGGTAAACCGAGACCAGCCTGCGAGCGTCAGTGTTTTCACTTTGCTTTGTTTCTTGAAAACAGTGTGCAGTCCGAGCTGCCACCGAGGGCAGAATTCTGGTCTTGGAAGGCTTGGAGAAGGCAGAGAGGAATGTCCTGCCTGTCCTGAACAACTTGCTGGAGAATCGGGAGATGCAGCTTGAAGACGGACGCTTCCTGATGTCTGCCGAGCGTTATGACAAACTTCTCCAAGTAAGACATGGGAAAGTGTGCCTTGGCTTTGCTGTTGCGCTGTGTGTGATCGTGCCATTGTGTCACGGGTCAGTCAGAGGGAGGACGAAGGATCAGATGTCCTTAGAGTTGCTCAACTGCTGAGTCAAGTCAGGAGTTTGCACTTTGATGGGCTCTTGTGTTCACAGACCACATTAAAAGATCCCCTAGATTTTTGCTTTTGGGACCCAAAACTACTATATCTTTTCCCTTTTCCCTCTTACTTTTTTCACTTCTTTCTTGGCTCATTTTCTTAACTCTTTTCCCCTCTTCTTTTCTCCATTCTCACTATGCCTATCTATTAAAAGTCTAATGACAGGACTGAGCCCTGGTGGTGTAGTGGTTGAGTGGGGGACTGTGATCCACAGAGTTGATGGTTCAAATCCAGCAGCAGCTCTCCAGGAGCAAGGCTGGGCTTCCTACTCCCACCAGGGCAGTGAAGCCACAAAAAAACAAAAACAAAACAAAACAAAAAGTCTAATTAATGACTGCACGATAGTACTGAGCATTGGGGACACAGAGTCAAATGAAGTCCAGTTCTTGCCTCTCCTGGAATACAAGTTTCACACGGGGAGAAGCTTTTCTCACTGGTGTTATCTCAGGCTCCCAGAACAATGTTTAGCACTTGGTGATGGGCAATAACTATTTCTTGAATATATGAATCATTGCAACAAAGTATGGTACAAATATGTCTAAAAAGGGCAGTAATGAAGGAATGTGGAGCCCTTCAAAGCTATGGAGAAAGGGTCATGGAATGTCATGAAAGAAAACAAGATAGTTAAATCCTTGTTCATTCAGCCTCAAGTAGTACCTTGATTGAAGCTCTTTCTGGTGACCCAGCCCTCAGTGACTGCCTGCCTTGTCTGTCATCTGTAGGAACAAGTCTGTCTTACAGCTACCTTGAAAAGATACACAAGTTCTAATTTACTAGCCAAAGCAAATTGCCCTGGAAAAATCTGTGTCTTATACTTATGGTTTCCCTTTTCAGGGTGCTGATACAAGCTGAGAATGCACTAAATGTGCTACATGTTGCTACTAGAGAGGCTGATTGAAATGATGTTCTGTGGCCAGTAGGGCAGAAGTCTTTCTTTCTCATTACTGTGGTGCACATATATTTTTCTGCAACCCTCTTAGCAGTCTGCTTCTCTACAGTGTATGGTGTTGTCATTAGATAGTGAAGTGTAGTATTTTTTGTGATCTACCAAAGATTATTTCTTCCTATACAATCAGGGAGCTAAATAAGGATATCCACCACTCCTCGGTTATTTGTTGTCCTGTGGTGGCTTATGTGAGGTTGTGATTTCTGGAAGCTATACCATCAATTTATTTGAAATATACCAGTATATCAAATGCTGTCAACTATGGTGGAAAGATGTCAGCAGAATTCCCAGACCAAGAACAGGATAGAAAGAAGGAATAAGTAGTCTACTTCTGAAGGATTAGTCACTGAAACCTTTAGAATATTGGTGAAAAATTTGGGATACTGGATATTAATGGTACGTCGTTCTATGTAATATAGAAAGATAAGCCCCTCAGATTGAAAGGCAAATGATGACTGGGGAAAAACAACCTCCTCATAGTTGACTTTAGTGGTGTGAATGGACTCCATCTTTGAGGACCTTCATTTGTGGGTGGGATTGATTTCAAAATGTGAAGAAAGAGCTGCAAACATCCATTAGTAATTGGAAGATGGAGTATATGAAGTATGAAGGTAGGAAATTTGGCAGTTGTCAAAAATGAAATGGTCTTTTGGATGATACATGCAATGCCATTCCTCTTGAACTTCAAGATAAATCATGAAGTACAATGCTGTCTATGACATGATAATATCGATAGACCTATAATCAAGTCAATTTCATGCATCTATCACTCAAATTTATACACCAACTTTTAAAGCTAATGGTGAGGAAACTGAAGAATTCAACCATTTCTTCAGTCTGAAATTGGCCAAACATACAACCAAGACAGCTTGATAATTACTGGTGATTGGAAATCAAAACTTGGAAACAAAGAGGCAGGATCAATAGTTGGAAAATACAGTCTTGGTGACAGAAATTGCATGACAGAATTTCATAAGACTTGCAACAACCTAAATGGTGAGTATACATATGGGCCTCACAGATGGAATATGGAGGAATGAAATGAACTTCACATACGGGAAGAGACGTTTTACTTGGTAAGAAAGGTCAGGGGCGAAGTTCAACATTACAATCAAAACAAAGCCAGGAGTCGACTGTGGTACAGACTATGAATTGTTCACGTAAATTCAGGTAGAAGCTGAAGAAAAAGTAAAACAAGTTCACGAGAGCCAGAATATGAACTTGAATATTTTCCATTGGAATTTAGAGACCATCTGAAGAGAAGATTGGATGCATTCAGCAGAGAAGAGGACTTGTGAGGTAACATATCACACCTAAAGAAAACAATAGATCATAAAACAGACAAGGGAGAAAGAAAAGACCAACTGTGAGGTTGAGAAGACTCTGAAATTCCTTCTTTAGTGCAGAGTAGCCACAGGGAATGGAAGTAAAGTTTAGGTAAAAGAACTGAATAGAAAAAATTTAAAGAACAGTTTGAAAAGACAAAGTACTGTAATGAAGTGTGTCAAGACTTGGAGTTAGTTCAACAGATAGAGCATGCCCAGCATTTGTCAAGCTGAGAGAACTCGAAAGAAAGAAAGAAAGCTAAGCCTTGCGTTATAATAATGACAGATTCTACTAGAAAAATATTGAATGATGCAGGAAGCATCAGAAGATGAAAGGGATACTAGAGGAATTACATCAAAAAAGAATTGCTGACTGTTCAATCGTTTCAAAACGTAACAGATAATCAAGACTTTATAGTATTGAAGGAAAAAGTATAAGCTGCAGTTAAGGCATTGGCAAGAAACAAGCCCTCGGGAATAGACAGAATTGTAATGTTGCAAAAACCCAAGGCCACTCTGAAACCATTCACTCATCTATGCCAAGACATTTGGAAGAAAACCAGCTGACAGGAAGAGATCCATGTTTGAGCTCATCTCAAAGAAAGAGGAGCCAACCAAATTCAGGAATTATTGCAGGCTGTCGTCAATACCTCATGCAAGTAAAATTTTGTTGAGAGTACTTTAAAAAGATCATGTAGCTGAACACCTACTGGGAGCTGTCAGAAGTTGAATCTGGAAGAGGTGTGGCACGAAGGATGCCCTCAATCAGATGGATCTAAGCTGAAAGCGAACACCTGAAAGATGCTTATGTTTTGTGGACTTTGCAAAGGCATTTGGAGCTTAGTAAACTCTGGATAGCATGACAAAGAAAAGGAATTCCAGAACACTCATTTGTGGTCATTTAGAGCCTATACTCGAACCAAGAGGCAATCATTTGAACAGCACAAGGCAATTGTGGTTTAAAATCAGGAAAAGTGTGTCATAGGTTGTATACTTCCACCATACTTGTTCAGTCTGTGTGCTGAGAAAACTATCCCAGAAGCCGGACTCTGAAGAACTGGCATCAGGATTGGAGTCAAGCTCATTAACAGTGGTATGCAGGCACCACGCTCTTGCTTGCTGAACGTGAGGGCTTGATGGAGTGGTTGAAGAAAATCAAAGACGGCAGCCTTCAGTATTAATTGCAACTCCATGTAATGAAAACTTAGAATGATAAAAATCTTCCCAACTGTACCAATACGCAACAGCTTGTTAAGCAGAGAAAAGGTGGAAAGTTTCAGGGGTTTCATTGACTCCAATCAATGCTCATGGAAACAACAGTCAACAAATCAAAAAGCTGCACAAGACCTCTTTAAAGCGTTAAAGAGCAAGAATGTCATTTTGCGAACTAAAGTATGCCTGACCTAAGCCTGAGAATTTTCAAAGGTTTCATATGCTTGTTGGGCAATGAATAAAGAAGACCAAAGAAGAATGGATGCATTTGAATGATGGTGTTGGTGAAGAGTACTGGAAGTACCAGGAACTGCCAGCAGAACAAATACATCTGTGTTGGAAGAAATACTGTCAGAATACTTCTTAGAGATAGGATGTCTCACATACTTTGGGCATGTTCTCAGGGAGACCAGCCTCTGGCAAGGACCTCATGCTTGGTACCGAGAAATAAAGTGAAAAAGAGGAAAGACCCTTTAGACACAGCAGGGTCTCATTCCATTGTACACAGGGCTGCTCTGAGTCCGAACTCAACGGTGCTTAACAGACTCCAAACAATTGAGGATGCTTATTCCTGTTTAATTGAGAAGGATCTTTTCCCAGAGTAAATATCAGTAGAGAGACATAACTTTTATTAATAAATTTGATTTCTGTATATGTAAACTTTTACACAAAAGAATAATACCTTAAGACAGCCTTGGGAGGAAGAGAGAATGGAGTGCATCCTGACCCACTGAGCATTCAGGATGATATTTCCACGCAGAACAACCAATTCACAGAGAGAGTTATATGGCCGGCCCTACTATGAAATATGGCTACCCTCGCTGATCCAAGGCCTTTTGGGGTCAGCAATGGAGAAACAGGGTCAGGATTATACCCTGTCTGACCCAACCACACCATGGCAAAACACTAAGGGTGTGCAACAGAGCATGGAATTCCAGATGGAGTGCCAAGGATATACTTTGGGGCCAGGGTGTGGCACCCCATCTGACTCAACCAGGAGAAACAGACCTTGAACTGTTTACAGGTTTTTATATTGTTATTATTTTTATTTTTTTACATATATATGACATTAGGGGTTTTTTGTTGTTATTATTTTCTTTGGTTGCTTCATCTTAGGATGCCTTTTTTGGTACATATTGTTGTCTCTGCAGGTCTATCTAGATAAGATAGGCTGGATGAACAGTCTGAAGGTGAAAATGATGGGACTGATGGTTCCATGGGGGGCATGGAAGAAGAGGAAGAGGGGGAAAGGAGGTGGTATTGATCAGCCCAGGGATAAGGGAACAACAAGTGATTCAAAATCAGTGACAGGGTGGATGTGAGAGGTCTGATAGGGATTGATCAAGAGTAATGTAACAGAAAATACTGAAACCCAAATGGAGGCTGAGCATGATAGTGGGACAGAGGAAAATAAAAGGAAATAGAAGAAAGAACTGGGGGGTAAAGGGCTTTATAGAGGTCTAAATACAGGCATGTATATAGGTGCATATATTTATATGTGACAAAGGGGAAATGGATCAATGAGCATATACTTATAAGGTTAGTAGGACAGAAGATGGGCATTGGACCTTCATTTAAGTACTTCCTCAGTGCAAGAACATTTTGTCCTATTAAATTGACATTCCATGATGCTCACCTTCCCGACACAATCACTGAAGACAAATGTGTATATAAGCAAAGGTAGTGAAGAAAGTTGATGGTGCTCGGCTATCAAAAGATGAGGCATCTGGGGTCTTAAAGGCTTGAAAGTAAACAAGCAGCCATCTAGCTCAGAAGCAACAAAGCCCACATGGAAGAAACACACCAGCCTGTGTGACCATGAGGTGTTGAAGGGATCAGGTATCAGGCATCAAAGAACTAAAAATTATATCATTATAAATGAGGGGAAGTGCATATTGGGCACCCAAAGCCCATCAATAGGTGAAGCAACATCCTCCTACAGAGGGATTGCAAAGAAGATGTGACCCATTGAAGGTACTGTGTAGTAACAATGAAGTATGCAACTTTCCTCTAGTTCTCAAGTGCTTCCTCCTAACCACTATCATGATCCCAATTCCACCTGATAAATCCAGCTAGTCCAGGGGATGTACACTGGAGTCGGAAAAATGGGGTATTTAGTATAGCTGTTCCCTCAAGACTAGTGGTGGTACTGGGAGGGTGGAGGGATGGTGGATTAGAAAGGGGGAACCAATTTCAGGGATGTACGTATAACCTCCTCTTAGGGGTATGGACAACAGGGAAGTGAGTGAAGGGACACATTGGACAGTGTACGATATGAAAAAGTAATAACAATTTGTAAATTATTACGGATTCATGGGGGAGGGAACGTAAATATGGGGAACTGATACTGAGGGCCTAAGTGGAGGGAGGATGTTTTGAGAGTCATCGATGATGACAAGTGTGCAAATGTGGCCTGCATACAATTGATGTATGTATGGATTGTGATGGGAGTTGTATGTCCCCAATAAAATGATTTATTTAAAAAAAATAAGGGGGGAGGAGGAGCTTATATCAAGGACTCAAGTAGAAAATATTTGAAAATGAATATGGCAACATGTGTACAAATATGATTGATACAAATGATGTATTGAATGTTAGGAGAGCTGTAAGAGCCCCCAATAAAATCATTGGGGGGAAAAACCCTTCAATTCCACTATTCAATACACACTTACATCTAACTACAGCTAATATTCTATGTTAGAATATCTCAAAATATTAATGGTTCCATGCAGTAATTATAATAGAACTTTGTTGTTATTGTGTAAGTGTTTGCATATTTATCAGTTTTCTGGTAAGTATAGAGACATTCTGCTCTTGCTGAAGATTCTACTCTTGGTTTCTAGACCCTTGCCGCTTTCTAGTGACTATGACAAAATCCATTGTCTGGGTCATGCATGAGGTGTTAGCCCTTTTAATGATATGTTAAATTTGTGATTTTGATGGTGATTGAAATAATGTAGTTTGTTCTCAGTTGTAATGAATTCATGCACTCTGCCCACAGCCACTTGTGCTTATTATGTGTGAGCACTTAGATGTGGCACTGCACTGCCACGTCCCTCGAGACCCCTGCCTGTGCCCAGATCTCCTTCCCCCCTAGATCGCTTTCTGCCTCTGCATGCAAACACCAGTCTTCACATGCTGAGCCTTCCCCGGCACTCCCATCCCAATTTCACTTTTTTGTCTTCCTCAACTGTTTGGTGTGGAGGGGTTCCCAAGTTCAGTTGACTTAGTGATATGGACTTAAGTTATGTAGCCTGGCAGCAGGCAAGGTGGAATCTTCATCACTTGTACCGTAATTTTGATGCCTTATTCTTTTAGGATCATCCCAAAACAGAGCTGGATGCTTGGAAGATTGTCCGGGTCAGTGAACATTTCCGAGTGATCGCCTTGGGCTTGCCGGTCCCTAAGTACTCTGGGAACCCACTAGACCCGCCCCTCCGATCTCGATTTCAAGCCAGAGATATCTACTATCTACCTTTCAAGGTAAGGGTGACGAAGTAGGAATATATCTATAAATGGATTTTCTATTCATAACAACAAACTCAGTATATAAATTTTATTTTGTTTTAAATGTTCCCCCTTAGTAATTAATGAAGGAAGAAAGAAGAAGAGAATATTTGGAGAGTAGGCTCTAACATTATTGGGGCATCATTAGTTCTGCCAAATTTCAAGAAGAGAGCTGACTTTCAGAAGCTGACTTTTATTGAGAAATGATATCCATGGTTGTTAGGTGCTGCCCATAGCGACCCCGGTTGCCACGGAGTGAAATCCTTCTGAGATTGTGCATCCTCATACTGGCTGCTGTGGCTGGCCCATTATTGTCGCTACTGTGTCTGTTTAATTAAAAGCATGGATTATGCCTTCTTAGCATATTTTATGTTCCACATTAGTTGCTATGTTTTTGTTCTTTCAGGACCAACTTAAGCTGCTATATTCAATTGGAACCAATGTTCCCGCTGAGAAGTAAGCTTCTATTTTTATAAATATCTGAATACTTACATTGAATAGCTTTTGCCCATGCATTTAGTCATCGTCTGTTCTTTGAGTGATTTTTTATCATCTGTTGGGTTGTAAACCCTGGTGATAGCATTAGGAGGACATGATCTCTGATAACAAGAAACACAATATTTAGTAGATTTCAAAGGTCTATAAACCCCTTAGCATAACATAATGCAATAAGTTCCATCATTTCCAAATATCGGTTGAGATTCTATAAGGACTTCACAAAAGCATTTGTGTTTGAGATGAGATCCCCCCAACCCCCCAACCCAATATGGATTTCTTAAAGGACCGGGGTCATCAGAGTGTATAGCTTGTGCCTGTGGGAATGAAAAGTACCTGATGGGTAGAGTTGATTTCACGGTTTGAGAGAGCTGAAAGCTGAGGTTGACAGAAGAAACTTTGGCCAAATTGGAAAAGTTCTCACCTGTTTTGGCAGATGCAGAAAATAATGCCTATTTACCCAATGAGCTTCTGCAACTCAAAATGTGATATTATAGTATACAACCACTGCATACAACAGAACACATCAGAATTCATGTTCCACATTACACACAAAAACCAAAGCACCTGGATCAAGGGTCACCACATGGAAACCAGAACCATTAAAGATTTTGGAGGAAGACATGATGGTAAAAGTATGGGACCTTGTTCTTCATGATGGATGATCAGATATGACAAGTGTACGGACAGCCAAAGACAATATAGTTTATACACATGAACTTGATTCACTAAAGGACTGTGTCAACAAAGACCCAACACAATTTATTAAAAATTAGTGGGGGATTTTTAAAAAGGGCCTGATATTAAAAAAAAAATGCATGCAACTTTTAAAGCCTAACAAGAGAAAGTAGAACACAAAACAAGCATGAGACCCAGCAACCCTGCTCCTAGGTGTGCACCCTGCAAAAGTGAAGATAAGAGCCCACACAGAACTCAGTTCACCACGATTTGCTGCAATATTTTCACAGGAGCTAAAAGGTGGAAGCAACTGAGCTGTCCACCAGCAAGTGTGTTACATACACACTGTTACTTAGCCTTAATGAGAAAGCCTTATGGGCTAGCCTAGAGAACATTCTGCTGAGTGAAAGAAGCCAGTCGTAAAAAGACAAATACTGTATGATTTGCAGGAAACAGACAAAGATATGGAAACCAAAGTTTATTACCGAGTACCTGCAATGGGAGGGAGGACTAGTTCATGTTATGGGGAGTAGGAAAAGGTAACAACAAGCAGGAAGAATGCAAATGGCACTACAGGTGGATATTGTTCAAATGAGTGAAAGTTTTTCTGGGTATATTTTAACCTCAACTAAAAAAAACCCCTATTTTAAAAACATCTCTGTTTCCTCACCTAGAGTGTCTCAACTTTTGTCCTTTGCCACAACTCTCTGTTCCCAAGAATCTTCTACTCTTGGACTTCCAGATTTTCCTTTGGATAGTTTGCCAGCTGCAGTTCAAATCCTGGTATGTATCAGACTACATTAATGATGGGTCTCCCAAATGTAGAGCCTTGGTGGGTATGGGGTTGTGAGTTGGGCTGATGGCAAGTTCAGCAGTTTGAAATCACCAGCCGATCAATGGGAGGAAGATTACAAAGCAGACTTTCTAATCCTATAAAGGTTTGCATTCTTGGAAACTTAGCACTATGAGTTGCAATTTGTGAGTTTGTTTTAATACCCATAGTGAAGATTTGAAAGGTAATCATTGAGGATTAATGGTTTTAGTTTTCTGTGCCTTTTTCTTCTCTAAGCTGGGATTAATTTTCTGTCCAGTGTGTAGTAGACTGTTCAGAGGTTTGGGACATGTTTTAAGTCAATACCATCACCTGAAAGGTGCTGGAACGATCCCAGGGAGTGCTGGAATGATCCAGGGGGGCTGCAGATACACTTTGCCTTGGATTCTGAGCTACAGTACAGAAGTTTTTAATTGTTCAGGGGGGTGCTGTGTGATTTTTTTTTTTCTTAAAAGGAGACCATAGGCCAAGTAAGTTTGGGAACCTCCAAGTTAAAGTCTAGAGATCAAGAACCGGGAGCTGAGATGTCAGAGCCATCATTGTATCTGAAAAGTAAGAGTGGCTGAAAGATGTGGAGCAGAAGGAGAAATACCCCAACATTTTGTTTTTGTAGGCTTGTAGAAAATTTCAGAAGAAAATAATGATAACCATGTCAAATACATGTTCTTTGATTATTTATCTGTTCCCATTCCTATATATTTTGGCTTCTCCATAGGATTCCTTTCCTATGATGTCAATCAAACATGCCATCCAGTGGCTTTACCCGTACACTATACTATTAGGACATGAGGGGAAGATGGCTGTAGAAGATGTTTTAAAAGTGAGTATCTGAAATCTGTTCCCATCTCCCCCTTTTTGTTTTCCTTTTTCCCATGTTCCCATCTCTCCTTTCCCTATCTTTCCTCCCCTTCTCTTTTCCAGTTCCCTTGCCCATCTTGCTTCCCTGCCCTTGTCTTTCTTTCTCTTTATCTAGGCCTGAAAGACATGGTGTCCCAGGGACTGGGGAGTGAGTGCAGGGGTGCTTGGTGTGATTGGGGCCTTGCTTATGTTGGTCAAATAAAGGAAACCACTGAATATAATGAGGTTAAGGGGAGCTAGATTTCTCACTGTTGGAAAAAGATTTTATAGATACTAAAAAAGGGAAATCAAGAAAGAACCCTTAAAATGTTGGATTGGATCAGCAGCAGCTCTCCAGGAGCAAGGTCGGGCCTCGTATGACCACCAGGGGGCAGTGATGCCCCCCCCCCCAAAAAAAATGTTGGATTGGAATTGGAGATGTTATGAACTCATGTCTTCTTCACAATCCATAGCATATATATATATATATAGAGAGAGAGAGAGAGTCTGTGTGTATATGCATGTGTACATACATGTATTTCTTAACCAAAAGTGCCAGAAAGCAGTGACACTCAGAAGCAATAATCATACCAAGTACTTGGATAGACTTTGGTTTTTAAATACCAGGCTCCCTTGAAAGGAATTAAGATTGTTTGGGAAAACACAAAGGATTCTTTGGTAAAAGAGTTAATTCACAGTTTGAGACAGGGAAATCTCAGAATGAATCTGGGACCTCTTGTTATACCAGAAAGTAAGGAAATTTTCAACAAGTGGTTTGTTTGCCCATGTCAAAACTACTGACAACACTGTAAAGGAAAGAAGAACTGGTATATAAGTAAATACATGGGAGAGAGGAAAACACTTTCTCAGTCTAGAACTTTCTCAGTTCATAAATGTAAAAAATAGAAATAAATCATCCAATCCCTGTTTAGCAACCATCATTATGGTGGCTAGTTTGGGTTGGAGTCACCAAAGGATGTTAAGACTGGGGGTTTATGAGGGATGGGAAGTTGGCATAATCTCAGAATGTCTCCTACAAAATATTCAACTGACGAAAACCAAGAAAATGGTGTTTTCATGGTAAATACCAACCTGACAGGCGGGGGGACAAGTCAACTCTGAGTGTGCACCTGGGCAAGCTCTGCCTCAGATTTAGGGTGTCGGGGTCAGAATCCAGGTGTCAGTGTGGCCATGAGAAAAAACATGTGGACCTAGGCCGCGGGGCACCCCCCCCCCCCGCCCCCAGCATGGAAGGCCTGCGTTCTTTATACTCTCACGGTAATGGACGTGCCCATCCATGTCCCGCACAGGTTGTGGGAGATGGAAGAGATTTGTCAGCTCAATGTACTGTATGTTCCTGGACTGGCTTCTAGACCAAACAGGAAATGGGGATGTTGTTGGCAACCTGAGAAAACTTGAATAAAATCTGTGGTTATCCAGTGGTACTATCTCAACCTTGATTACTTGTTGACTTAACAGATCTGTTGACCAAAGTTCTATTTTGGGGAAATACATAAGAGGAATGGTTAGAGATGGTGGAATATGTGTTTAGCTTGCTCTCAAATGGTTCAGAAAAAAAGCGTAGTGTGTATGTGTGATCAAACAGGCACACAAGTGAGGGCAGGAGGAAAGGAGTGAATGAGGCACAATGTTAATGATTGGGGAATCTGTGTGAAGAAGAAATAATGGTTCTTTGGACTAAGATGCCCTTGAGCTTTCCTGACATTAAAAATGATTTAATTTTAAAAGTGGATATTAATTTAAAATGCAAATTTAAAAGTGGATATTTAACATAACACTGACTTTACCTGTCTATAAATAAGATTATTAGCTTGAAGTACAAGCATTTAATACATAAATCTAGCAGTAGCATTTGAACTAATGAATCTCTTTTTGTCATAAGTGGCCTATAATACATATTTTTAAAATATGTGTGACATAATTTCCTCATTATATAGTTAACCACCAAATTTTCTAAGGGCCAAGAACCGTAAATATTTAAAAGTGATGACCCTTAGCAGAGATGTATTTACGCATTCAAATTAATTCCTTGTTAATGAGAAACAGCTTACTTATTTTTACTCTTTGTAGTTTTGCTTTTGCCCAAAGTGCAGATTTATTTCTAAGTAGTAGACATATGAGCACTGATTCTTGTTTAAAAATCATTTTATTGGGGGCTCATACAGCTCTTATCACAATCCATACACACATCCAGTGTATGTCAAACATTTGTACATTTGTTACCATCATCATTCACAAAGCATCTGCTTTCTACTTAAGCCCTTGGTATCAGCTTCTCATTTTTCCCCTTTCTCCATGCTCCCCTCTCCCTCATGAATCCTTGATAATTTATAAATTATTATTATTTTGTCATGTCTTATATGATCCGACACCTCCCTTCCCCCAGTTCTCTGTGGTTGGTGCCCCCAGGGAAAATGTTATAGGTAGATCCTTATAATCAGCTCTCAGCTTTTACTCCACCCTCCTGGTATCACTGCTCATCCCACTGGTGCTGAAGGGATCCTCTGCCTTGGATTTCCTGTTTCCAGTTCCTATATGTACCTGTGTACATCCTCTAGTCTAGCCAAGTTTGTAAGGTGGAATTGGGATCATGACATGAGGGGAAGGAAGCATTGAGGAACTAGAGGAAGCTTGTATGCTTCATCGTTCCTAGGCTGCACCCTGACTGACTCATCTCCTCCCCGTGACCCTTCTATAAGGGGATGTCCATTATCTACAGATGGGCTTTGGGTTCCCAATCTGTATTCCCCCTCACTTACAGTGGTATCATTTAGTTCTTTGATACCTGTTACCTGATCCCTTTGACACCTCGTGGTCACACAGGCTGGTGTGCTTCTTCCATGTGAGCTTTGTTGCTTCTGAGCTAGTTCGCTCCTTGTTTAACTTCAACTCTTTAAGACCCCAGAGGGTATATCTTTTGATAGTCGGGCACCACCAGATTTCTTCACCACAATTTCTTATGCACACACCCCCAGAAGAATTTATTTTAGCGGGCAACACTAAAGCTGCAGCTCAGGGAGAGGGGCATGTCTGACCAGAGCACACAGGAGCAGATGAAGGGGGAGGAAGAGAGAGTGGGGTGCACCCTGGCCCACCAAGCCTTGAGGATGATTCCCTCCTCAGAACAGCCAAAGCACAGAGAGGAGCACATGGCCGGCTCCACTATGACACATGATGTCCTCACTGACCTGACCCATGGCCCTACAAGGGACCACACTGGAGACAGTGTCGGGATTGCGCCTTGATCTGACCCTACCACACTGAGGAAAAACACCAAGGGCCTGCAGCGGGGGAGCAGGACATAGAGATCCTCAGGAAGTGCCAAGGATAGACTTTGGGGCCACAGCATGGCACCCCATCAGAGTCAACCAGAGGACACCCCTAGGGTTCAACAAACAGGTTGACCTGAATTATTTACAGGTTGTTTTTTTTTTTCTTACCCCCAGGTTTTTCTGTTTAATAATTTTTTTTTCCTGGCCATTGTTTTTTGTTGTGGTGGTCATCATTTTGGTTTTTCTCACTTCATCTTGCTATGTCTTGTTTTTGTGTGTACGCATATTATTATCCCTGCAGGTCTCTCTAGATAAGATAGACTGGATGATCAGTCTGGAGAGGAAAGTATCGAGAACGATGGTTCTGGGGGGACATGGGAGAGGAGGAAGAAGGGGTAAGGAGGTGGTGTTGACCAACCCAGGGGCAAAGGAACAAATGATCCAAAGTCAGTGGCAAAGAGGGTGTGAGGGCCCTGGTTGGGACTGATGAAGGGTAGACGTTGATCAAGGGTAACAGAGAAATTACTGAAACCCAAATGAAGGCAGAACATGATAGTAGAACACAAGGAAAGTAAAAGGAAATAGAGGTAAGAGATAGGAAGCAAAGGGCATTTATAGAGGCCTAAATACGGGCATGTATATATGTAAATATAGTTATATATGATGATGGGGAAATAGATCTACATGCATATATTTATAGGTTTATTATTAAGGCAGCAGATAGACTTTGGGCCTCCACTCAACTACTTCCTTAATGCAAGAGCACTTTGTTCTATTAAATTGGCATTCCATGCTGCTCACTTTCCCAAATTCTTTTTTTTAAATCATTTTATTGAGGACTCATGCAATCTTATCACCATCCATCGTGTCAAGCACTTTTGTACATATGTTGCCATCTTCATTTTCAGAATATTTTCTTTCTACTTAAACCCTCAGCTCCTCATTTCTCCCCCCTCCTTTCTTCCCCCTCCCTCCCTCCCTCCCTCATGAGCACTTGATGCTTTATAAATTATTATTATTATTTTTCCATGTCTTATACTGTCTGATGCCTTCCCTTACCTCCTTATCTGTTGTCCATCCTCCTGGGAGGGGGCTATAGGTAGGGCCTTGTCATACGTTTTCCATTTACCCCCCCCCACCTCCCCCTTACCCTCCTGATATGACTATTCTCAATGTTGGTCCCAAGGAGTTTATCTGTCCTACATGCCCTGTGATTCCAGCTCCTATGTGTACATGCTCTGGTCTATCCAGATGTGTAAGGTAGAATTAGGGTCATGATAGTGGGGATAAGGAAGCATCACAGAACCAGAGGAAAGGTGTATGATTCCTTGGTGCTGTACTGCACCCTGACTGACCTATTTTCTCCCCATGACCCTACTGTAAGAGGATGTCCAATTGCCTACAGACGGGCTTTGGGCCTCCACTCTGCACTCCCACCCCCCTCCCCCATTCACATTGGCATGATTTTTTGTTCTGGGTCCTTCATGTCTGATACCTGATGCTGTCGACACTTCATGATCACACAGAATGGTGTGCTTCCATGTGGGCGTTGTTGTTTCTAAGCTAGATGGCAGCTTGTTTATCTTCAAGTCTTTTAGACCCCAGATGCTATATCTTTTGATAACTGGACACCATCAGCTTCCTTCACCACATTGGATTAGGTACCCATTTGTCTTCGGCAATTGTTACAGGAAAGTGAGCACCGAATTCTTATCACTGTATGAGTAGTATCTTCCTTTTCTGAGGGCCAAGATTCTGCAGCCCAAAGCATATGAAATGGCATTTGTTTTTCCCTTACTCAGAGTTTACACAGAGTCTTTGGCTGGTAGTTTAGAATTATCCACTGCACAGCCAGGAAAAGAATGCAGATAAGTAGAGCATTGTTGTTTTGGTTTGTTTCAGATCATCGATTTGGGGATAGTAATAATAAAAATAAAGCAGCAATTGCTCCTATGAGTGTATGCTGAGAAGTGTAGTGAGGGACAGAAGAAGAAGGGAAAGGGGAAAACCATGGTCAAAAAAGGAGCTAAGTAGCCGAGCCCCAGTGGCGCAGTGGTTGTGTGTGGGACTGCGACCCACAGGGTTGACGGTTCAAATCCAGCTGCAGCTTGCCAGGAGCAAGGCTCCTACTCACACCAGGGCAGTGAGGCGGGTGAAAAAAAAATGGAGCTAAAGAAAGAAAGAACAGCATAGTATAGAAGCAGGGCTAGGGCCAGTGCATACCAGCCTCTGCTAGAGGACCAGAAAAAAGTTGCCCTGTGTATGTGTAAGAGAGAGAGAGAAGCGTCCAGGGAATGCAAGTGTGAAGGGGAATTAGCGACCAGAGAAGGGGTGATGGGGGAAGGGTATTAAAGTGAGGGGTAGTGACGAGAAATAGAGAAATTAATTCATAGGCTCTAGGAGTCGGAAACTAGCACTATCTGATTATGTAGTGCATGTGGTTATTCCAGGTGCTGCAAAAAGTAGAACTAGAGCTCATTTTAAAATTTAATTAATGTCTGAGCTAAATTACAATGGAAATAGAGCCCCTGGTGTTTAAGATAACAGGTCGTGATTCCCTATGAGCTCCCTCGGTGCCCTGCAGACATTGAGGAACAAGGGCAACTACTCAGGGAGGAAAAGCTGCCAGGGAACCTGGGATAAAAATGAAGCGATGTCAAGTGTTTGTCCGGACTCTAAAAACCAGTTGCAAATGTTTTATCATGTACGATGAAGCAAAACCACACAGATTCTGTGTTAGTCAGGGTAGTCATGGTTGACTAGAGAAACAAATCCAGGGAGACACTCATATGACTGTAAGAGAACTTTATATCAAAGTGCAATTGTACATTAAGAAAACATCCCTGTCTAGTCTAGATCAAGTTCATAAGTCCAATATTACCCTATGTATAAGTAAATATCATAAATAATTAGTATCCATACTAGTCCATAAATCCATACTAGTCCATAAATTCCTCTACAGATTCGTACAGCCCTACGACGATGCTGAATGCAGGAAGAACACAGGCCAGTGGGTGGAAAGTCTTGTGGATCCAGGGGCGATGGAAGCATCTCAGTGCTAGCGTGGATCTTCATGTGTCTCCTCCAGCCCCAAGGACTTGGCTGCTGTCAGTGTAGCTCCATGTATCTTGTCACCAGGCATGTCTCCCAGGGAGTGGGTGGGGTGTGTTCCACCATCTTTGACGGCCTTGACCTTTTTGTCTGCCCTTCCCTTTGACAAACTATGACACCCAAATGGCACATTGCACTGGACAGATCTGCTGCACAAAAGCCTCTTTAACGTGTTAAAAGAGCAGAGATGTCACTAAGGACAAGGTGCACCTGACCTGAGCCAGGCTGTTTTCAGTTGCCTCGTATGCATGTGAAAGCTGGATAATGAATAAGGAAGACCAGAGAAGAATTGTGACCTTAGAATGACAGTACTTGCAAAGGACATTAGAAGTACCCTGGGTTTCCCCCAAATAAACCAATCTGTCTGGGAAGAAGGACAGCCAGAATACTCCTTTGAAGTAAGAATGGCCTTATTTAATCTCATATACTTTGATTATGTCTTCAAGAGAGGCCCATCTCTGGGAAGAAACCTTGTGGCAGTCATGTCTCCTATCAGTTTCATGGTTGGGAGTCTAGGGGTGGACTCTAGCTTGTCAATATGGAGATAACCAATGAGTAGCCAATGAAGCCTCTGGGTGGGCATGGCTTTCTCCTGAGAATTCTGGGAAATCTCATGGTATTTCCCAATTGGAGAAGAGAAACTTGATTCTCAGTCTCTTGGAGTCAGTCTACTGACAAGATGGGAGGATGGTATGCTGATCGATCCTGATTCCTGGAGACTGTAGGAGCCAGGGAGGCCACATGGGCTTTCCCTGGTGGAGCCAGACCTCTGATGCACCCACCCTAAATGGATACTACTGATGGACCCTGAACCCTGGAAATGAGGAGCCATGGGGAGACTCCTGCCAGTGCCAGGGCGCCTCTACTGCACATGATTCATGAGTCAGAAGGAGATTTTATAGACTGGTATCAAACATTTGGGCTAATATCGGACTTATGACTTTGGACTGGACTGGGTTGGGATGCTTTCTCAATGTTCCCTTCCTCTTGTATATAAACCTTTCCCTTATATCCACGTGTGTGTCTTTGAATTTGCTTCTCTAGTCTACCTGCACTAATACAGACCTCATGCTTAGTCAGGTAGAAGGTGGGTGGAGTAGAGGAACACTGTCAAGGGGATACATTGACACAGTGTCTGTCACAATAGCTTCAGCTCTAACCACCTTGTGGAGATGCAGCAAGACTGGGAAGAATTCTTTCTGTTGTACATAGGGTTGCTGTGAAGAACTACAGTTTTTGTGTGCCATCTAGTTGTGATGCATATTACAACCTGAGTTCTTTCACTAGGCATATTCTAGTCCACTGTTTTTATTCTATTGAGATATTTTAGCTTGAATTATTTTTAATAATTATTTATGATATTTACTTATAAGGCCATAACTAGTATAGCAAATGGTTAAGGTTCATTTCTAGAATTTAAGTGAGTGCTCTAACATCAACCCCATTACTAGATCCATTACAATATTGGAATAAAAAGCTCAAGTATTTATTTCATTAGAATGTAATGTCTCCCATTTAGCAGCTATTGCTTACTTTTCCTTATTGAACTTCCCTTAAAAATGGGTAGCCTTATATAAATATATGCACCTATGTATCTGCCCGTATTTAAACATCTATAAATGCCTCTTATTCCCCAGTTCTTTGCTCTGTTTCTTTATACCTTATATATGACGATGGGGAAATAGATCAACGTGCATATACTTATGGGGTTAGTAGTAAGACAGCAGATGGGCATTGAACCTCCACTTAAGTACTTCCTCAGTGCAAGAACATTTTGTTCTATTAAATTGGCATTCCATGATGTGCACCTCCCTGACATGATCACTGAAAACAAATGTGCGCATAAGCAAATGTGGTGAAGAAAGCTGATGGTGTCTGGCTATCAAAAGATATAGCCGGCTGAGCCCCGGTGGCATAGTACTTGAGTGCGGAACTGCAGCCCACAGGGCTGGTGGTTCAAATCCAGCAGCAGCTCTCTAGGAGCAAGGCTGGGCCTCCCACTGCCACCAGAGGGCAGTGGTGTCGCCCCCATATAAAAAAAAGATATAGCACCTGGGGTCTTAAAGGCTTGAAAGTAAACAAGTGGCCATCCAGCGCAGAAGCAACAAAGCCCACATGGAAGAAGCACACCAGCTTGTGTGACCAAGAGATGTCAAAGATGTCAGGTTTCAAAAACTAATAATCATAACATTATATGCTCACTTTCTTGATATGATCACTGATGACAAATATGTGTATAAGCAAATGTGATGAAAAAAGCTGATGGTGCCTGGCTACCAAAAGATGTAGCATCTAGGGTCTTAAAGGCTTGAAAGTAAATAAGCGGCCATCCAGCTAAGAAGCAACAAAGCCCACATGGAAGAAGCACACCAGCCTGTGCAACCACAACTTGTCAAAGGGATCTGCTATCAAGCATCAAAGAGCTAAAAATTATATAATTATAAATGAAGGGGAATGCAGATTGGTGACCCAAAGCCCAAAGCAGCATCCTCTTACAGAGGGGTTGCAGGGAGATGAGCCAGTCAAGGTGCAGTGTAGTAACAATGAAATGTGCAACTTTCCTCTGGTTTTCAAGTGCTTCCTCCCACCCACTATCATGATCCCAATTCTACTAGACACATCCAGCTAGACCAGGGGATGTACACTGGAGTTGGAAACATGGGGGATTTAGGATAGATGATCCCTCGGAATGAGTGGTGGGAGTGGTGATACTGGGAGGGTGGAGAGATGGTGGAGTAGAAAGGGGGAACTAATTTCAGGGATCTACATATGACCTCCTCTCTGGGGTGCGGACAGCCAAAGGGTGAGTGAAGGGACAAATTGGAGCATGTATGATATGAAAAGGTAATAACAATTTGTAAATTATTAGGGGTTCATGGGGGGAGGGGGAAACATGGGAAGCTGGAATTAAAAAAATAAGAACTAGAGGAAATGGGGAAGGAGGAGCTTATACCAAGGGCTCAAGTAGAAAATATTTGGAAATGAATATGGCAACATATGTAAAAATATGCTTAATACAAATGATATATTGAACCTTATAAGAGCTATAAGAACCCCCAATAAAATCTATATTAAAAAATGGCCCAAGGAAACTTGAGATGAAAGATATGTCCATCTCTTGACACAATGGACCTATGTATGGATTGTGATTAGTTGTACAAGCCCCCAATAAAATGATAAAAAAAATTTTAAATGGGTAACCTTTTCGTCCACCTTGATATTAAAGTGTCAATGGCTATTTGTCTGCCACATGGAAGTGGTTACTACCAAATTGTGGGATACTGTGGGGATTTACACAGGTGTTGTATGAAGGATACAGATTCAAATTTCTTATGGTGGCACAGATAGATTTTTTAAAAACAAATAGGCATTTTTACATTGGATTTGTCTTGAGTACTTCTGGTACCACAATGAAGATTTCTCCCAGGTTTTTATGTTTTAGAATGTTGATTTTCAAGACCTTTTCTCCCCAGAGAGATCTGCTTTCTGGCATTGTGCTTCCATTGAAGAAATGATCTTTTCACTGAGGTTCAACCCTTGCTATTATCAAAATATTCCACAATGTGTTCTTTTATAGCGAGGAGCATAATTTCTATGTATTTACTATGAAAACAATTAAGCTTTCCTATTAAACATGGTTCAATTAGGAGAGTCTGGGATTTAATTAATATTCCATTAGTATTTCTATTTGCTGTAACTGGCTGATGGAAACAGTATCAGAACATTGATCGTTGGCCCAATTTGAGAAATTATCAATGGTCTTGGTCTTTTAAACTAATTTGGCGAATGCTGAGAACTGCAGAAGTCTGTGTGCTCAACGCTTTGAAAGACTGATGGTTTTATCAGGGAAGCTAACCACAGATTACACAGGGAAACTGCAGAATGATGTCCAGGAAGTTCTGTTTTCTGGAATTACAGGCAACCAATGGTTTTTATTTGGTTCAAGAAATTAATAACCGATGTAGACTTTATTGTACTATTCTGTTTTCAAGAATCTCACCATCCTTTTTTTTTTTTAGTTTTTTGGGCATCACTGCTCTCCGGTGGTGGGAGTAGGAGGCCCAGCCCCACTGCTGGAATTGAACCTCCGTCCCAGTGGGCCACAGTCCCACGCACAGCCATGACGCCGCCGGGGCTCAGCCCCTCACCATCCTTTTTAAGGAAACTGAAACATTTGATTTTCAAGTGATGGAGGCTGAGAACAGATAAGGGATTCCGATTCTTGTCGTTCAGTCATTCTTGAGGACCATTTTCATTTCATTTTTTTAAAGAGTTGACTTTAAAAGTCTGCTTTTAGTAGAATCAGGGAGGGGGGCCTCAAGTTGTACCATACACAATGAGTATCTGTTCTAAATATGGTATCGTCATTCTCAAGATATTGAACATCACTTTCAAAATGAAAAGAAATTACATGATTTTCTTCACAGCGCTTTGAACTCCAGGATTCAAGAAGCTCTACCCTTCCTAAAGAAATCTTAAGAGTTGAGAGGATAACTAAGAATCATGCTCCTTGGGCATCTGTGGCTATCCAGATTGCAGAAAAAGAGGTGACCATTCAGGTAATGAATCACAGATTTTTTATTGCCCACAACATGCCCGATTTTGATGATCTCATTTTTTAAATTGATCCCTGCAAAAGTAATTTCTATTAAAAAGATGAGCCTGACTTCAATGAGGTATCCAAAGTGTTCAACTTGTTCAAAATCTCTACCATTCCACTATCCCTGCTATCAATCACCATTCCTTCCCTCAGAATATGTCCCAGGGTGCCACAGTTCCCTTCAGTGTCTCGCAGAATTCATATATCCTTAAGGAGATTGGCAACTCCCAAATTCGAAGTTCACACCTGTGTCTGGAGTATCTCCCTCATGCACCCCAAATCAATACTGTTGACTCCCAAGTCTATTGAAACTGGTGAATCTGTGGAGGCAATGCTTGGCTCAATTCCCCAAAACCGAAAGACAGGCAGAGGCAAGGTAGATACAAGATTCAGAGCAAGAGAGCAAACTCATGGTGACCCAAAAGCACAGGACAGAACTTCCCCTGCAGGTTTCTGAGACCATCACCCTGTGTGGGAGTAGGCAGCCTCATCTTTCTCTTAAGGAATTACTGGTGGTTTTGAACTATTAACCTCAAGAGTTTCAGCTCTAGGCGTACCAGTACACCAGTAGGGTTCCTTCAGGGCAACCATAGAGACCCAAAAGTAAAAGTGAAAGTTGATCTCACTTGCTTAGCTGGGCAAAGGAGTGTGCTGGGACTCACATAAGATGGCTACACAAGTCGTGGGTCAGCAGTCTTTCTGCTTGGTAACTGGCGTCAGATTGATGTTTGACACCGGTGACTCAGCATGAGGCTTCTGCACATGCTCACTTGAGAAGGGAGGGTCATAAGACGGTATCTTCCTGATAGACAGGTCTTTGATGGAAGTGTAGTTTTTGCCTTGTGACGTGAAAAAGTTAGGTAGAGGACATGTTCATGATGGGTGGGCCTGGTCTGCTCCAGACCAGTTTGATAACCCTAGCTTTTTGCTTTTCCCCATTAAATAAGTAGCTGATAATTTGTCTATTAAGGGAATGACATAAAAGCAGGATGCAGTTCATTTTTTAATGTGGACCATAACCACAAGGGTAGAAGGGTATGGTTTACAACACTTCACAAAATGGAGGACTGTGGCTAGAGAGACCATTTTAATTAATTCATTGCACCTCAATCCTCTTAAAAGTTTTTGCTCGCTCTAAAGTGCCACATCTATACATCTACTTCTTTCAGCTTGTACTTATGTCCCCAGGGTCGTGTGCATTAAGCTATAAAAATTTGACAGAAACAGAGAAAAACCTTTCATCAAAAATCAATCATCCTCTGGAGAAATAAGTTGTGTTCTGTATAAGGAAAGCCTTGTAGATGACGGGCCCTGGATAAGCAACATTGTTTTCAAACACATTTTAACTCCTAGGGAACCATCTTTTCAAAGAGGAAAAAAACCTCTCAGTTGCATGAAAGAGACCCTTTCCCCTTCCTTCTTGCTGTGTTGCTAGTAGTGATAAGACAGTGTTGACATTGTGGTGGGCTGCTATGAAAGGTCAGTAGTCCTAAACCACCAGGCCCCTTCTGGAGAACAGCCAGCCTTTCTTCCCCAGGAGCTTGTGACAGTCTCAGCAGCCCACAGGAACAGGGCGTCCCTGTCCTGGAGGCTCACTATGTTGGGATCTACTCAATGGTCATGAGTTTGCGGGGAGGGGGGGTGGTGTTGGAGAATGGAAAATTTAGTGACATTAAATAAGTGAATAAATAGGTACAGTTATTACTATTTTCCAGATCTCTTTTTCATGATAGACTTTTGTTTGGTTTTGCCTGTGTGAATATTTGTGCATGTTACTGTATTTATTCGTTCTTTTAAATGAACACTGATTTTATCCACTTTGTACCAGAAGAGTGTGTGAGTGTGGATATCCGTCTTGGACGCTATAGTTATTTTCAAAGAAGAAAAGGGATTAAGTTTTACTAAGTGTTATTATATGTCAGTTAGCTCTAATTATCTCTATACATAGATTAATAAGAACAAAAACTAAGCTTAAGGGGTTAATTCATTCACTCAAGATCATCAGCCTGAATGTGGCCAAGTTGACTTTCTAGACAGAATCACTTTTCCCTATATTCTGCTGTCTCCTTTAAGGTGACTGATCTTATAAATCCAGTAGTCTCAGATGGAGAGAGACAGATGAGGAAGCGTTGTAATAGGGGCTGTGGAGTATGGAGAAGGATGGAAACTGTGGTCAGTGGGAGTCAGAGAAAGTTTCAGAGAGGAGATGGGTCTTGGGCTGAGTCTTCATGAATGAAGTAGGAGTTTTCCAGTGACTGAAGGGCAGAGAGGTGGTAGGATACTTCAGGTAGTGCCAGCCCTCTGTTCAGAGGCATGTGATGTGTGAGCAAGTCTTCATTCTTTTCATTCTTTGGGTCAAGGCTTTCTGCCTTTAGTGCGTCTGGTCCCTCTCCGGTAGTCTTCTAAAATGAAAACCCAACCCTGTCGCTTCCAACCTCATGATTCTTGAGGGTTTATATTGTGATTTACACTTTGCACAAGTCCAGAGTCCTTAGAAGACTATGGAAACCCCTTCCTGATGCAGCCCCTGAAGGAATGGGAAGTAAGGAGAAGTGGGTGTGGAGGGTGGGAGGAGATATTTTTGAAGAGCTAGTGCTTATGAGTGGCAGAGTAAGCGTGAAGAGGGTTTGTGGGTGTGGCTTTTAGAAAGCAGGAGCCCACTGGTGACAATAGAGAGTCTCAATTGACTGCCTTGCAATGTTACCTTTCTAACTGGAAGAAACATCCTTCTCCAGGGTTATGCTTTTATTCCAAATTATACACAGTGGGAAAGTGACCTGATTTTTATGAAAAGAGCTGATGGTATATGGATGTAATTTTGAGGAATGGCTGATTGAGAAGTTTCATAAAAATGAACATCAGCAAGAACACTTTGTTCTAATAACCTGGCATTCTGTGGTGCTCCCCTTCCTGACATGATTACTGAAGTCAAAATGGGTGCGTAAGCAAATATGGTGTCTGGTTATTCCAAGATATGTCATCTAAGGTCTTAAAAGCTTGGAGTTAAACAAGTGGCCATCTAGCAGGGAAGCAACAAAGCCCACATGGAAGAAGCACACCAGCCTGTGTGATCACAAGGTGTTGGTTAAAAGGCTCCAAAGTGGGTACACAAGCAAATGTGTGGTGAAGAAAGCTGATGTGCCCAGCCATCAAAAGATATAATGTCGGGGGTCTTACAGGCCTGAAGGCACATAAGGGACCATATAGCTTAGAAGAGGCAAAGCCCACGTGTAAGCACACCAGCCTGTGTTGAAGGGATCGGGTATCAGGCATCAAAGAGCAAAAAATCATTGTGAATGAGGGGGAGTGCAGACAAGGGACCCAAAGCCCATCTGTAGTCAACTGGACATCCCCTTACAGAAGAGTTGCAGAAAGGAGACAAGCCAGACAGGGTGCAGTGTAGCACTGATGAAACACACAACTTTCCTCTAGTTCTTAAATGCTTCCTTTACCCCGCCCCCACCCCACTATCATGATCCCAATTCTACCTTACAAATCTGGCTAGACCAGGGGATATACACTGGTACAGATAGGAATGTAGGGGAATCCTGCAGGACCAGTGGTGAGAGAGGTGATACTGGGATGCTGGAGGGAAGGTGGAATAAGAAGGGGGAACTGATTACAAGGAGCTACATGTAGTCCCCTCCCTGGGGAATAGTCAGCAGAAACGTGGGTGGGGGGAGACCTTAGTCAGTGTGAACCATGGACAGATAATGATTTATAAATTATTATCTGGGAGACGGAAGGGGGGAAATGAGCTGACACGAGAGGCTCAAGTCGAAAGCAAATGTTTTAAGCATCATGAGAGCAACAAATGTACAAATGTGCTTGACACAGTGGATGGATAGATGGATTGTGATATGAGTCGTATGAGCCCTCAATGAAATAATTTAAAAAAAAGAAGCACACCAGCCTGTGTGATCACAAGATGTCGATGGGACAAGGTATCAAGCATCAGAAGACCCCAAGCAAACAAATATATTGATGCAAATGATGGGGGTTGAAGTGGAGACTCAAAGCCCAACTGTAGACAATGGGACATTCCCTCACAGAAGGGGCACAAGGAAAGAACAAGACAGCCAAGGTGCAGCACAGCAACAGCAGAACACAGAACATCCCTCTAGTCCTTTAATGCTTCCTTCCCCATTATTATCACCCCAGTTCTTCCTTACAAATCTGGATAGACCAGAGCATGCACACTGGTACAAATAAGAGCTTTCTGCATACGGAATCCAGGACAGAGAGCCGCTCCGAACAGTCATGGGAGTACTGATACCCTGAGGGTAGGGGGAAGTTGGGGGAGAAACGATGAAATGACTTGCAATGATCCACACATTAATGATCCATATATCCCCTACTTGGTGACGAGCAACAGTCATGGGAGCAAAGTGAGACAGTGGGTGGTATAAGATGTGAAAATAATAACAATTTATAATTTATCAGGGGTCCATGAGGGTGGAAGCGGGGGGGTGGAGGGGTAAGAGGAACTGGTACCAAGGGCTCAAACAGAAAGAAAATATTTTTTAAATGATGATGATGCCAACATATGTAAAAATATGCTTGATACAATCGATGTATGGATTGTTATAAGAGCTGTAAGAGCCTCCAATAAAATTATTTATTAAAAAATAAGTCTCAGATGTGTGAATGAGAAGAGTTACTGCCCGACTGAAATAGCAGTAACATAGACTTGAATTGTGCAAGGAACCAGCAGGGCCTTTTAAATGGCAATAGCTGTAAGTTCTGAGTGTTTTGAGAGAGAAAAGCATTTGCATATGATCATTACCTCTGCTTAATTTTAGGTGCCAGCTGGGACCAAGCCATTAAGTCAACCTTGTGCCCCCGATCATTTCATACAGACTTCGAGCCACAAGCAACTGCTGGCGGAAATGCTACAGTCTCACATGGTGAAGGACATGTGCCTCATTGGAGGAAAAGTAAGAATGGCAGCATCGCTTCTGTTTCCAGCCTTTGGGGGCTGCTGACACATCCCGTGAATGACTGTCCTTGTCTCTTGCAGGGTTGTGGGAAAACAGTCATCGCGAAGAACTTTGCTGACACCTTAGGTTACAACATAGAACCCATCATGCTCTATCAGGTAGGCTGCTTGGTTTGGGCACGCAATGCTCCAAAATCCACGTGTGGCCCATCAGTAATGTCTCAGGACCTTCTCCCTGTTCCGTGATGACTTTCTCAGTGACTGCTGCCGGCAAATCACTGAAGCAACACGCAGAGCAGAGTGCAGCTCCTGGAACTGCATGCTCGGGAGTCTGATGCACGCGTTACACAGCGTTTGCTTTTCAAGCACACCGTCACAGAGGGCACTTGTTTGTGCACACGCCCCCCTGGCGAGCGATGTGGAAATCTGGATGCTTTGATTTTAGCTGCAGCTAGCGTCTCCATCTGGAGCCCCGGTGACGCAGTGTTTATGGGTGGGGCCGACAGCCGCGTGTTCCACAGCCTGAAGTCAGAAAGACAGGGCCTGCTACTCCTAGAAACAGTTCCAGTCCTGGAAACCCTCAGGGCTTGCTATGAGTCATGAGCGCCTCAGTGGCAGAAAGGGATGTTGGAGAGGTTATCTTCAGGGATATCTGCATACACGCTGTATGTAGTGTAGGAACAAGGCAAGCGTGGTGCTGGTCTTCCACAGTGTAGAAACTTACATCTATCTTGTGCTTCGGAACATTCTTTAAGACATCTTTGCCCTGCTCACTTTTTGTTCCTATGGGCGTATTGGCTGGTCATGAGACTTCCTTCCTTCTGGACTGGTGTCTGTTTTTATTCTTGGGTTGGGATTCATTTTGGGAGTGGATGTAATCCTGATTTTAACTCTAAGAGCATTCTAAAGGTACTTCTTCCAAGACAGATTTATTGGCTCTTTTGGCAGTCCACGAGGCTTTCAATACTTTCTCACCAACACCAACATTCAGACTGCAGATCTTCGAAAACAGTATCAGGTCTTTGTGTTTCAGAGGACTCTGTGGAGAAGATTCCACTCGTGCTGCTTCAAGGTTCTTTGTGCCTACTTGTTATGATTTTGAATTGCATAGAAAAGGGTTTGGGAAGCAAATTCTGGTTTTTGTAGAAGAGTTAATTAAATGGATTAAAGGTTTTAAAAAGTTGAAGCACTTACTAAAAAGTATTATAAGATCTGAAAGAGATGAAAACTCAGAAGAGGCATGTGATCCAAGTTTATAAAATCACAATGCATAAGAATTAGATGGAAGATATGTAAATTAGTCATTACTAATTTACTGGAAAGTAAATTTACTTTACATTACTAATTATTTGGAAAGTTAATTTCTACATAGGAAAGTCTTCCAACACAAGGAAAATATCTTTTTAAAAAAATACATATCTTTCAGATGTGTTTTAATAAATGGTGTCTGGCAATCAAAAGATATAGAGTCTGGGGTCTTAAAGGCTTAAAGATAAACAAGTAGCCATCTAGCTGAGAAGCAAAAAAATATATCACATGGAAGAAACACACCAGCCTGTGTGATCATGAGGTGTTGATAGGATCAGATATCAGCCATCAAGGACCAAAAAATAAGATCATATCATTGGGAATGAGGGGGAGGAGGGAGTGGAGACCCAAACCCCATCTGTAGGCAACTGGACATCCCCTTACAGAAGGGTCACAGGGAGGAGATGGACTTGTAAGGGTGCAGTGTAGCACCAATGAAACATACAACTTTCCTCTAGTTCTTTAATACCTCCTCCCCACCACTATCATGTTCCCAATTCTACCTTACAAATCTGGCTAGACCAGAGAATGTACACTGGTACAGATAAAAGCTGGAAACACAGGGAATTGAGGACTGATAAACCCCTCAGGACCAATCATGAGAGTAGCAATACCAGGAGGGGAAGGAGGAGGGGAAGAAAGGAGGACTGATCACAAGGATCTACATACAGCCCCCTCCCTAGGGGATGAACAGCAGAAAAGTGGGTGAAGAGAGACATTGGAAAGTATAAGACATGCCATAATAATAGTAATAATAATAATTTATAAATTATCAAGAGTTCATGAAGGATGGAGGGTGGAAGAAGGAGGGGGGAAATGATGAGCTGATAGCAAGGGCTCAAATAGAAAGAAAATGTTTTGAGAATTATAATGGTAACAAATGTGCAAATGTGCTTGACACAATGGATGTATGTGTGGATTATGATAAGAGTTGTATGAGCTCACAATAAAATGATTAAAAAATAATAAGAATAAATAAGTTGGTTCCAAGCCTACTGGATTCATTTGAGGGATTTGGTGAGGATGTTTCTAAGAGCATATTGTCACCTGGATTCTTTTCAGGAGCAAAACCAGGGAAACGTATTAAGAAGGGGCTTCAAGTAATGGAAATGAAAGGTAATGGAATCGTTCCATGAATATTTTGAAAGCCAATTTATGTGTACATGTACACACATGTGTATGTACTCATATACACTTATGCACACAGACACATTTATGTAAAGGTAGTGGTTCATATGTTTTTGAGGGTTGCAAATTCGAAACCTGTGGGTCAGATGTCAGACTGGAGGCTTCTCCTTCCTTACATGGTTGCAGGGCCGATATAAAACAGGCAGGTCACATGGCAGGCTATTGCTTCATAGTTTAAAAACTGGAGGTCAGAGGATGAATCGGGTGCAGGATCAAGAGAGAAAAGCAGAGAGAGTGCACTCTGCCAGGACATGCACATAGATTGGATACAGACCACACATTGGATATTGCAATCTCATTGGCTGCTTGCATCAGATCACAAAACAGAATGTGATTACACGCTATCTACCAAATCACTGGGAATCACAGCACAGTCAAGTAGACACATGTGAAGTCATCACAGTGGGCACACTGCTAATTAACTTTATCGAGAATGGCCTGTAGAGTACCCTGCCATTGTGCATAGTTCCTCCTGCTGGTGTCTTCTAGATCAGAAGCTAGCTGGCATGCCCCATGTGCTAGTTCATTGATCGCACCCTCTCACAGCTCACGGACAAATTGGACTGAGGGAAGACTCTGTCATCTCACTAATGTCTTCCCCAACAACTCATATTGAATGCATGCTTTCTTGGAACTTGAGACATTTTTTTATTCTTCTTTGCTCCAGATAGGAAGAGAGTGGTATTTTTTCCTTAGTTAGCCAAACTCAAGCTTTTAAAGCCCCAGACACTACACATCAGAGTGGAATATGAACAATATCTTTAGAAATTGGGTTTTTCCAATGATGCTTCCTGGGACTCTGGTCCTTAGTTCAGTAGATTAGTTGTGATGTCTAAGTAGTTTCTCTAACCATGTCATTTAAGCTGCTCTGTTATATAACTTTAACTATATATAGATGCAGGAATAGCCACAACCATTCCTCTTCCCTATTTCTGTCAAATATTTGGCATACATACTTACCTTTGTATCTACTCACAGATTATTGTTTATCATTGCAGTCATCGCAGGATTGTGCGCGTTGTAACATTTACCATTGTCCTTTGTTTCTATGCCCTTGTTGGTGTCTTTCCCTGTCTTTATGACATTGTGTTGACTTTCCCTAGATTGTGTATTGCCTTTACTTTCACCGTAATAGACACACGTGTATATTGAGTTACCGATTTTTCTCTCCCTGACCCGCCAGTGATCTCACACAATATTTGTCCTTCTCTTACGTACCTTAAAGTCCTTCAGATTCATCCAGATTGAGAAATGTTTCCTAGATTCACCATGATTCTTTATCATGTAGCATTCCCTCAAAAGCCCCAGTGGTATAGTGGTTAATGTGTTGGACTGCTAAATGCAAAGTTGACAGTTCAAACCCACCAGCAGCTTTGCAGGAGAATGGTGAGGCTGCCTGCTCCAGTAAAGATGTGTCATCTTGGAAACCCTTAAGGATCCATTCTATGCTGCCCTACACAGTGGCAATGCGTCATGATCAGTTCAGGTGTAGGTCTGGTTTGGCTTTGGTTACCCCATCGTATGTATTTCTCAGTTTGTTGATCCACTCAGCCGTTGATGGACACTTGTTGGTGTCTAGCGTTTTGCTATTGTGATTGATGCTATGATGAGCACGAGGATAGACGTGTTTACTGTGCCACACACAGAGACCTTCTTTCTCGAGACTGCATATACCTAGGAGTTGGGTTTCTGGATTGTGTCGCCTATAGCTTTTCAAGGGGACATGGTGGTTGTGCCACTTTACCGCCCCATCAGCCCTTTTGGTTTCATATTCTAAGGAACACGTTCCTCCTGGGGTCCATGTGTCTTTTGTAGACACATCTTTCGTTTTGAGTTAGAAGGTTTTCTAACTTGAGAATTCCCGGCTCCCCACAGCCTCATCAGCACTTGTTGTTCTCTGCTTTTTTGCCTCTCCCATCTTTGCCATCATTGTAGTTTGGGGCACGCCTTTCTAATAGCAAACGATCGTGAGCATCTTTTCATGTGTTTCTGAGCCCCTGAATGTCTTTGGTGGAGTGTTTTTTTTCATGTCCATCCATGGCCCTGTCTTTAATTGGACTGTTTGTTTTTTTGTTGCAGAGGCATTCAATTTTTCTGTAAACTTTAAAGATTAAGTCCTAGGCAGTTTTGTCATTGACAAAAATATGTCCCCCATCTGCAGGTTTTTTGTTTTGCTCTTTGGAGAAAACTTTTCATGAAATAAGAGTTTAACTTTCAGGAGGTTTCAATTATCTAGTTTATAATCTGCTGGTTGTGTATCTTTAGTCATATTTGATTATCTATTATTACCCATAGATCCATCTCTATTTTCCTCCATGAACTTTATGGTTTTAAGTTTACATTTAGATAGTAGATCCATTTTCCGTTCATATTTATGGTGTCAGATTTGTATTCTTTTCCATATTTCTGCGGATGGAGGTCCAGTGTTGCCAGCACCATTTATTTGCTTATTTGCCATTTAAACATTTTTTCTTAAATATACAAATTGGTGACACTAATTTGTTTTCCCATGTTGTGCATCCATCACCAGGAGCCATTTGCTGATTTCTTTCTCTTCCTTAACTTCATGACTTTGCATGCCTTTCAAGCTCTGCAATATTTTGTCCCAACATCAGTCCTAGGAAAAGCATCACAGAAAAAACTGACAAAGGGAGAAAGAGGGAACTGATGACAATGATTGATGTATAAAACCACCACCACCTTCCCAAGGGGATATGAAGGGAAACAGTGGATAGTGTAAGATATGAAAATAATAATAATTTATAACTTATCAAGGCTTCAAGAAGGTGGGAGGGTGGGGGAAGGAGGGAAAATGAGGAGCTAATAACAAGGGCTCAAGTAGAAAGGAAATGTTTTGAAAAGGTTGATGGCAACATATGTACAAATGTGCTTAACACAATGGATGTAGGGGTTGTAAGAAGAGCTGTAAGAGCCCCCCGATAAAAGGATTAAAATAAAAAACCAAAAAACTGATATGACACTCTTTTATAGCGTCTTACTACTAAAGCTTCCCCTTCTCTCTTAAAACTAAACCTGTCAGTGGCAGGGACCCGTTGTCTGGCCTACATTCTTTTGGTTTTTTGGAAGTGAAGGTGCCATTGAAGAAAATACTCATCTATTTGTGTGTAGTGTGCTTCTACAAGTTTCTTCATCTGGACAGATTTCCCCTAGGTTTTATAATGAGTTGGAGTGTAGTTTTTAAAATCATCTGTTATGAGGATCCTCTTTATCTCATCGAACCTATTGTAAACACTGTCCGTTTCATTTCTTGCTGATTATTTACATCTTCACATCCCTTCACATCAAATGAACTGTTGTGTGCCTGTTTTGACGGTACACTTAAAAACCAACTTTTCATCTTCATGATTCTTTTGGCTGTTTTTCTGCTTGTTTGTTTTTTTAATTTCTGCTCTCATCTTTAATATTCCCTTTCTTCTGGCAGCTTTTCTCTTATATTTGAGTTATTGATTGAATTATTGATTTTGGACTCCTTGTTCTTCTTATTCCTGTTCATCTTATTCTTCCTCTTAATGCTCTAGCGTTCTCCCAAAGGTTTTGCTATGTTGCATTTTGATTTTTTAAATTTCACATTTGTTTTTTTATGTGACTCATTGCTTTTTAAGTAAATGTTATTCAGTTTCCATGCATTAGATTTTTATTTTTCCTCAACCTTTCTTCTTGATTTTTTTATTTGATAGCATTATGATCAAAGTTGTTTCCAAATTGATTGTTGTCAGTTTTGTGACATAAAGCATGGTCTTTTCTAAAGACTGGTCTTTTCAACGCTGTTAGAGTTTGTCTTATATATTTTTGATTAGTGTGTAGATATTTATTACAGTTATATGTTCTTGGTGAATTGACCTTTGATCATTATATGATGCCCTTCTTACTCTTTTATTGCAGATTTTTCCTTAAAGCCTATTTCTCCTGAGATTAGTAGCACTACTTGTATTCCTTCCTGTTTGCATGGTATATTTTTTCTATCTTTTAATCTTTGAGCTTATTTATATCTTTTTGTCTAAGGTGTGTCTCCTGTAGACAATATATTGATGAGTCCTTTTTTTCTGTTCTGATTTCATGATCAGTACTCTTTAGAGATACAGCTAGGACAAAAGAGGTTTGGGGAGTACGGACTTCACTAAGAAATAGAAGGACATCATGGTGGTGAGTTTTCAGATGAGTTTGTTTTACTCTTTGTTTGGCTTCCTTCTTCATCAGATAAAGGCACCTACTAGACATTATATTGACACAAAGTTGGTAAGCCGTTCATTATTTGGCCTTTGTAGTATGTATGCCACTGAAGCAAGCACCATCATTTGGTCTTTGTAATGGAACTAATGTGCCTGGGGTCCTGTATAAAAACTGTTTTGCTCAACCATATATATTTATTAGTAAAGTCTGTTGTTCTCCCTCAGAGCCCAGAAGGCAATGTGGGTCACACCCCCGGGACTGCTAACTGAAAATCCAAGTGTTTCCTTAAAGATTTATAGTCTCAGACACCCAAAGGGCCAGCTTTACTGCGCCCTATCCTGTAGGATTGCTGTGGATCAGAAAGGACTTGATGGCAGCAAGTTTGCATTTTTGTCGGATCTCCCTGGGATTCAGGAACTAATTCAATAGGATCAAATAGTGAGGGTGGTTTCATAGCACTATACCTACACGCAGCGTTGCCAGAAGTTTGAAACTTCCTGTGTACTGCCCCTCGGGAAAGAGACAGGCTTTCTCCTCCCGTAAAGAGTCACAGTCTTGGAAACCCCGGGGTGCTTCTCCTCTGTCCATTAGGGTTGTTCTGGGTCAGAACTGATTCAGGGGCAGTGAGTGAGTGACCGGCATTGCTGTCACGTAAATTCTCACTCATAACGACCATGCAGGACAGCGTAGACGGTCCCCTCGATTTTCCACGGCTGTCTGTCAGTCTTCAAGAAGACTGTCACTTCTTTCTCCCAGGGTGTGGCTGGAACTGCCGACCTTTAAGCCCTTTCATCGCCGAGACAGACACCTAATAATAATGGTACAGTCCCCATTAATGAGAAAGTTTCAGAGGCTTGACCAAACCTAGAAAATTCAAGGGAGTAAGCAACCCGCCATCTGTTTTCCTAGAAGATGTGGAGACTTTCCTATTATTTGTACATGTATAAGGCTACACTTAATCTGTGGTTTGGGGCTTATTTTTAGACTTGCTTATTTTTAGAACTGGATTTCATATGAAAACAAAACAAAGCCAGAGTCTTAACTCAACATTGTGGCAGTTTGTAAAACAAGTTTTATAATAGAGTCTAAAAATCTGAAATTATTTGGCTGAAGTGTTAGGTCAGATTCTTTTAACTAGTTATTTCTTTTTTTAGTGTTGAAGCCAGTGATTTCGTAGTGTGTTACAGAAATACAAGTTATTGTATTTCTTTCTTTCACTACCAGATAAGGGCATGTTTCCAGATTTCTTTCTACACTATCATAAACAACACCAGATCTGCATTATCTTTCTTCTGTCTGAGAACCAGTTGGATCAAAGTCGAAGGAGAATCCAATCAGAAAATTAAATTCAAATCAATTTACGAGGCTTGCCTTTTAATGAATCACTGTGTAAAATACTTTGAAGTCTTGGGATCATCTTGGGTTCATCTCTGACTCTTTATCTTTCTTCCTGTGTCAAAATTCACACCCAGTTCTTCTCTCCCCCTCTCTCTTCCCTCAGCTATGCAGTCTCTATTTTCATACGTTTATTCACACACAGTGAAACATTTCCCCCCTTTTTACTCTATTTTGCTTTCATTGCTCTATTATGGATCCATATTTTTGTTTCTTGTCTTTGTCTTACTTGCATTTTTTTCTTCTGAAAGCACCAAGATCTCTGTGCCAAATTAAGGTCTTTTTATGCACCCTTGGAGATTGGATGTCATACCCTTTACTTCACATTCTGCCCCGATTTTTCTCAGCGTCAGTTTTTGTTTCCTTTTCTCATATAGACAAACTTTCAGTGCTGAGCTGTTATGCATGGAATTATGTCACAAAATACGTGTGGTAAATTCTAACAATATGCCCATAGTTATAATCTTGCTTGGGAATGGGTACTCATTATTATGTATGTCAATGGAGCAGGACTTGCGCAGGATGTATGTGAGTCCAGCACTGTTGACATATAAGGGAGATGACATTAATGAACTAAACAGAGAAGGAAAGTAGGGGAAGATTGATGCCAAGCCACCTGGATGTCTCCACAGAACAGAAAACAGGCTGAAGAGAAAAGGGCAGAGACTGCAGAGAGAGAAAGGCTTCCTCAGAATTCAGACTTCAAAACTCCATGAGCTATGTCTGTTAAGGTAGCACAAGGGCACTGTGCAAGAAGTTCCTCCAACACTTTCAAATGTCCTGTCTGATAAAATGCGCTTGCAGTAAGCAATCATAGCTCATGTATTAGTCACATCAGACTGTAGAGTGGGTGACGTGAGTCGTTTTTTTCAAGACTCAGACCTACCGCAGACTTCTGTCTCATGTCTTCCTCTGTGGCTTTGTGGGAACAGCATTGCTTTGTCTTCTGCCTCCTTTGATCCACTTTATTTTTGCATTTATCCCACTTACTCACTGTTTGTCATGTAATGCCTATTCAGTTAGCACAATCAAGATTTCCTTCTAGCATGAAGGGGCATTTTCTTTTCTTTTTTTAAAAAAGTTATTTTATTGGGGGCTCTTCTAGCTCTTATAGCATTCCACACACCAATTGTATCCAGCATATTTGTACATAAGTTGCCATCATTTTCTGAACACTTACCTTCTTTTTTTGAGTTGTAGTATTTTTTTTTATTAAATACTTTTTGGGGGGCCTCTCACATCTTATCAGAATCCATACGTTCATCCAGTGTATCAAGCACATTTGTGCATATGTTGCCATCATCCTTCTCTTCTCTTTTAAAAAATCATTTTAGTGGGGGCTCGTAGAACTCTTATCACTGCCCATCTATATATCCATTGTGTCAAGCACATTTGTTTGTTTGTTTGTTTGTTTTGTTTGTTTTGGGCATCACTGCTCTCTGGTGGTGGGAGTAGGAGGCCCAGCCCCACTGCTGGAATGGAACCTCCGTCCCAGTGGGCCGCAGTCCCGTGCACAACCACTACTACACCAGGGCTCAGCCGTGTCAAGCACATTTGTACATTTGTTGCCATCCTCATTCTCAAAGCATATTCTTTCTACTTCAGCCCATGGTATCAGCTCCTCATTTCCCCCCCCTCCATCTCAAACCCTTGATAATTGTTTTTCTTGTTCTACTCTGTCCAATGTCTCCTTAAAGGGGCATTTTCATTATATCTAATTGCAAATTTCTTCCGTAACGATCTGTTAGAGGATCCATAACTATTTTTAATTTTATTTGGCAAACTTTAATAAGCAAAATAAATTGTAGTGTGTGATGGTATTACTTATAAGAGTAAAGTGTAAATATTTTACCTGGTATGGAATAGTGATTCCAATAAGTTTTTTCAGGCTGTGAATAAGAAGGTTTCCATTAGCCAAATAGAGAATGTAACAAATTGCACATTAAAGCCACAAAGTTACTCCACTAAGTTGCCTCATAAGTGTATTTTATTGAAAACCATAGTGTATGACTGATCCTGTGAAGTGTCGGTATTATTGGAAAAATGTTCATCCAGTTTATGCCTGCTAATTGTTAAGTCATCAGTGTAATTGTGATCAATATGCACTTTATAACATCCCTGCATTTATATTCACAAATAGTAGAACCATTTTTTATGCAATGTATTGCATATTTAGAGAAATTTTTATTTCAAGAATTAGTTTTATGTCTTCTCTTCATATTTCTTATCATAGCCTATGTGCACTATTTTGATGTAAGAATATCCATAAATATTGTTATCAGCATATTCCAGCTTCAAAAGAAAAGTGAGTCATTTAATAATTTATCTTGATTTGTGTATTTCATTGGCTCCATGCTACCTTTGATTATGAGACCAAACCAAAACCAAGTGGCCTGCGACTGAGTCAATGCCAGTTCGTAGTGACCCATTGGGCCAGAGTATGACTGCCACTACCCAAGACTCTTAACTCTTTAGGAGAGTGGAAAGCTCCTGCTGATGGTTTCAAATTCCTGACCTTATAGTTAGCAGCCCTGTGCACAACCTCGACATCAAACACACCACTATTTTTTGTCCCTCTAAGAAACAAAAATTGCTCCAATTAAATTCTGTTGAGTGATGTTATTACTTAGAATTTTAATCCTTACTGAGAGTTTTTTTAGACTTAATTTAGATTTTATTTCTCTTATATCTGCAGTAAAAGGGAAAAAATGAATGTAGTAAATGAAGTCTTGGTAAAGCTTCTTAGTCAAATTCAACTCCTTGGTAGCACTCAGTCATGGTGTTTCTTGTACTATTCTGTGTGTGCTGTGCAATTCATCAAGAATACAGTATTCTTTTATTGTTGTCAGGCTTTTGTTCCTAGTGACTAGCAGTTAATTCAGCTGATTTCGCACTGGTAACTTCTTTGATTGTAGCAGAAGGTGTTGACATTCCCCAAATAGCCCTTAATTTATTGACTAAAACATGAATGGCTCATAATTATCCCTTTATCAGAGAGAGAGAGAGAGAGAGAGAGAGAGAACAAAAAATAAGTGAAGTTCACACACAGGTATAAGCATTGAAGGCTGGCAGGCTGGCAATAGGTGTAAGATTAGGTCTTTTGAACACCTACCCTAATTTCTAGAGTAATGAAATCCAGAAAGTCAAAAACTGTATCTTGGAATTGATGGAGTTCATAGTTTGTCTCTCTCCTCTTTATTAGTTTCTCTTTTGTGTTTCTAAGACATTAGCATGGTTCTACAAGTCAAAGTTATAGAACAGGGGATATTCAGAATCACCCTCCTTGCTCCCTCGGCCACCCTTCCCCACACTGTCACACACTTCTTCATTAATTCTTGGATATATATCTGGGTTCATATGGGAGGAGGGAAATGAGGAGCTGATACCAAGGGCTCAAGTAGAAAGAAAATGTTTTGAGGATGTTTTGAGACTGGCAACAAATATACAAATGTGCTTGACACAATGGGTATGTCTGTGGGTTGTGATAAGAGTTGTGTGAGCCTCCAATAAAATGATTTTTTTTTAAGAAAGTGCTCAGGATTTCCCAGACATTGAAGATCATGAAGAGTAAGGAGAATGCATTCGATGATACTGTTGTATATGCTTGGAGGATCCATTCTTGTGAGGAATATGGTAGAAAGGAAAATAATGGCGGCTATAACTCGGATTTGATTTTGAAATTTAAAAATCCTCTTATCAGTATTGTCTATTTTTCAATTGTTCAATTATCCCCTTTGAAACTGTTGAAGCGATACGTTATTTTAAAGCACTTACTCAACGTTTTGCCCCAGTTATTCTAAAATGGGAGAGTCCAGTGATGACTATAAGAAAACGATAAACTATCAGGATTTGTGCCGCAAATTTACCACAGCTTGTGTGACAGGTTCTAGTGCGTTCATTGTCAAACCTTTCCTCCCCGGGACATTGTCCGACATCTGCAATTGAAAGTCCGGTGTCAGCAGACAGGGAGACTCGCTGCACCTACAGGGCCACTCCGTGGAGAGCGGCGAGGTTTTATCCTCCTGGAAAGAGGTGCGATCTCTGGAACCCACCAGTTCTGCCCTGTCCCATGGGGTCGCTGTGAGGGGGATTCCACTGGGTGCGATGAGTGTGCTTTGGATTGGGGGCTGAGACCTGCTCCAAGTAAGACGGTGTGTATTTCACTCACCTTGGCTTGATTTGCTTTCCGACTCGAGTGTTCTAAGCACATCCGCATTTTGTTTTTCAGTAAGGGTCTGTTTTTTACTTTCTAGCTTCAAAACAAAACAAAACTGTCCATAGTATAATGTGGAGTAGAATTTCAAAACACAAATGAAAAACTATGATGCTTTTCATCGCATAGAAGCCCATCTCAACTAGCACACTGCTAATATTTAAATAATGTTGTAAAACGCAGTTTCAGACTCGTGTTGGCCCTTGAAAAAGTCGAGCTACGTGGCTGGCTCTGGTCATATTTCATTTTAAGCTCACAACTAGCACTACTGGGGGAATTTACTGGATAAGCCAGCAGAGACTCCAGTGAGTATTTGCTGACTTGGCTCCATCATCTTTTACGTTATGTTCTGAAAATGCAAAGTGTGCTCTGTCCTGAAGGCTGCCCTTCGAGCCCACCAGGTGCTCCCCGGCTGGATAGTACCAGAAGCCCTTCCCGGGGGTTTGCTATGAGTTGGACCGGACTGGTAGGTTTTCTCTGTCCAGTACGCACGAAGGGTTCATTTGGAAGGAAGGGCCCTTTGATGCATTTATCTGTCACTTAAAAGGCAACAGGTTTTACATATGCTTGTGAAGTTTTCACAAAGGAAAAGGTAACCAATTTTATCTTCAAATACTTAATGTCCTGAATAACTTTTAAAGTATGCATGTACCTGGACTTTTTGTTTAACTGACAGAGAGTGCTTTTTAGTAACCGGCAGCATCTCTTCTATTACCTTAACAAAGTTAGCTATCCTGAGGTTTATTAGAGCTGTGAAAGCTCACAGAGACCTTTGGGCCTGTGCATAGCAATAAACACAACAATACATATTCTCTGGCTGAAGGATGAAAACAAAAGTAAAGAGATCCAAGAATCCTACCAAATAAGGGCTTGGGGCTTCTCTGTGGCACTGCTCCCAGCGCAAGGACACTGTGCAGTGGAGTGCAGGTACTGTCAGGCGTGGGCACGCTGGTGGTTGGTGCTTGTGGGACCACCGTTTAAGAATTGCTCTGGATTTTCCAGACATAGAAGATCACTAAGAGTGAGGAGAATGCATCCAATGATAATGTTGTGTTTGCTCATAAGGATCCATTCTCGGGGAGAAGTTGGTAGAAAGGAAAATAATGGAGGATCAACTTGAACTTGATTTTGAAATTAAAATTCTTTCAATAAATAGTGGGTATTTTGTGTACATATCTTGCTCTTGGGAAACATAAAAAACCTACATGTGTATTTCTCAGTTTTATCAGTTTGTCTTTTAAAGTGTATTTTTAAATTGGGGTTTAATCTATTTCAGTGCTATAACATGCGCTTTGTTTTTCTCTTCTTCTATTTACAAAAAAATTGATAAGTCAGGATCCAAACCACTTTTGGAAAGCCTGGCATTTTATTGTTGATTTGTAAACTGAGTGCCTAATAGGTATAGGGAATTTGAAGCTGATCGAAAGGAAAGCCATTTGGCAGAACCAGCAAGATGGAGAGAGAGCCAAAAGGAACAGAACCAGGAAAGATGTTGGTAGAGTTCCACTCTTGCCCCCGGGGACCTAGCTTGGGAGTGGAGGTGGTAGAAGTAAGTTCAATGCTAGAATCTCGATGTTTCACTCCATTGACTATGGCCAAGTTTAGGGGCAATGGCAGTACAATGGTGGTGCAAAGAAATGTAGTACCCTTAGAGTAGAATGTGATTCTGTTTGCATATGTTGGGGTTAAATGTGTAGCGTCACGATGCTTCTACTATCTTCTTTGAAAGTGTTCTCAGCCTCTTTTGTATCTTTGATGCTCTGTGGATAGTTCCTTCACAGACTTTAATATGGTGACTGACTTCTCTGATATTGTCCTCCTTGCGTGATGATTTCTCTTAAGGACAAGAGAGTCCATTCTACTTACCTACAATGGAGAGGGAGTAATTACAGAGTATTAGGTAATTTCTAAAGTTTCTGGGAGAGACGAGGAACGGAGCTTAACCCCTACCCAGTCAGGTTTCATAGCAAAAGGAACAGCTAACTTCACAGTTAGAACGTCTTCCACAGCTGCCGTAGGACACCAGTGCCCAAACACGCTGCCCTGTGTGCACATCACCCTACCCCTCTTGTTTGCCCTGGCTTGTGCAGAAGAGCGTGTTCTGCAGAACCTGGCCCATCCACAGAATTCCAGCTGCATAGGCAAGAAAGAAAGGATTTTCTAATTTTCTGGTCTCCGTGGTATAGAAAGACATAGTGAAAGAAATTTGACGGGGAGTGTACATTAAAGGCATACAGTACATTATTTGTATGGACACTGGCATATTTGGTAAGATATCCTTTTAATCAAATCAACTGATAAAGTTAGTTATAGATGATATGGTGGATTTGTCTTCTAGTTAGTAACTTCAACCAGAAGATTTTTGCTGTATGTTCACAGAATAAAACCTCTGTTAGCTAGTGGGGATCTTCTTGGCACAGATCTCAATGATCACAATGAACAGAACAGCGCAGGATTCAAAATCACGATACAGCACTCTGTTGCGAAATGGTGAGGTGTCATTATTTACGCAACATGTTTAAAAGAAGAACTGGAGGGAGATCATGGAAGAATCTCAAACTAGCTTTACAATTGGAGAGTTGCAAATTCAAAAAGTGTGGAAATGTGGAATGAAAAGAAAATGTAATTTTCCACAAACAGTTTGAAGTCCTCTTATAGCTGCAAAATGAGAGGCCTTTTTGTGTACTGCCTTTTCCCAGTTTTGGTTTGCGTTCTCTTGCTTAATTTTCTTTAAGTGCTTATTTTTAATTCCACAATACAGGATGAACATACTTTCTTTTCAAGAAAATTTCTGAAACTCTTCTGGGTTTGAGTGTCTGGTGCAAATGTGTGTATTTTTATCTGGTTGAGGTAACACAATAGATACTTTGACATCCTGCTTTGGTTTTGATTCTTTGCCAGAAATATTGTAATCACATTCTAATGTCAAGTTTTATTTTCTTCTCAAAATTTGCATTTTAAATTCAAATTTCTTTACACACTGAAAAATTACTATGCTTGTTGTCCTTCTGAGTGGTGTTATACTTTAGAAAACAGTTGCAATTCTAAGGTTCTCTGACAATAGGGACAGGCCTACTCTCTGGGGTTGTTTGTATTGAAATAGAGAATGATCTCTCCGAGTGTCTCAGGAATCTCAGAAAATGAAACTGATCCCATTAGAAGGGCCTCAGGACATTTACAGGATATAGTAGTGTTAATTTTCAAATCTATATGTGCTTATACATTTCTTGCACTTAAGAGTTTTTCTCATGTCAACAGGGCTTCTTAATTTTCAGTAGAGTTTCTCCATTACAAGTCAAAAGAGCAAAATTTCCAAATAACACAGAATCTTAAGAGAGATTTTTCAGGATCTGAATGAAGGCAGCAGCAGTCATCAAGGACTAGGTCTCACGTCCTGTTATTTTAAGGTTTTGTAGGAAATGCAGAAAGAGGAAATGGTTTAGAGTCTATGATGTCATTGGCGCTATTTTTATCCTCTGAAGGCCAGAGGTTTCAGGGAAAAGGAAAATATATGCAAAAATGAAGACATTAATCATTCTTATTCTTATCGCTGTGCTCTTGAAATGGCCCTGTGGAAGATACACACATATATCCACATATAAGCATATAGACATATATTGCAGATGCATGTACTTTCCCAATTGTATATGCTTAAAAACCAGTGTATATTTTTTACCTCTTTATCTGCTAAATAAGGGATGTATTTGGGAAGAATAAATAAAGGATCGGTATTTTAATAATATGAGGGTACAACGCATATTAAAATGAAGATATTAAAGAATGTTTTCATGGCACCAAGACCTAAGTCTATAAACAGAAACATGTGAAAATGCTGTGAAGTCTCTGTACTTTCAAGATTAGCCTGTTATTTGAAATTCCTATGCATGGCCCGCTGCAAAGGCCCTTGTTGTTAGACTTGACTAAGTTCAGGCCCACATACCTTCAGATTTATGGCACTGTCCTACCTCTTTCCCGTAATGGAAAACACGCACACGCACACACACACACACACACAGTGGCAAAGACCTGCTCAGTGTAACTAATGCTGTGGAAAGCCCACTCTCTCTTCAAGGAGAAGCTGAAGCTTTCATCTCTCTCTGGGCAAAGCTTTTAATATTGTAAACCAACATTAATCTTTAGTGAAATAAAGGGTTTGGCGTTTTTCTTCTCTCAAGAAGGTTTTTATTGGGGATAGATATCAGAAATGAAGAACGGTGCTTTTTCAGGGTGCTGACAGCAGAGTCAGAAGGCAATGAAATGGAACTGCTCTTACTTTCTACGAAATGCCAACTGTCTGCTCTTTTGTGAGGATCTGAAGACTGTCGCTGGCTTGCAGAATACCGGGGCTGCCATGCACAGCCCTGAGCTTTGTCCATCTGTGAAGGCTGGTTTCCATTTAGTTTCACTTTAATGATGATGGCAGTTTTGCTCCAGTTACTAGGTTTGAAAGGAGTCCTAGGTGTTTTTGTCTTTCTTTTCATCTGTGGTACTAAATGCTTGCTGTCTTGATTGAGAAAAGTGATGGAGCAAGATATGAAAGTAATTGGGAACCATGACCAGAGGAAGTCATACTTCATTGAGTACTGGAAGGTGATTCTGATGTATTTGTATAAGAATGAGGAGTTGTCCCTGTTGAAAGAGAGAGAGAGAACAAAACATCCGTTGGTATCCATAAAGAGCCTTAGTGGTGAAGCACAGTTTTGTGCTCAGCTGTTAACTGAAGTCAGTATTTCAAACCCACACATTGACCCTGCTGAAGAAAAGACTGGGCAATTTGCACCCGTCAAGATTTCATCCTACAATAAATTCCCATGGGCAGTTCTACTCAGTGACTCAACGGGCACTACGAGGTGGAATCCACCTGTGGACCCCAAAGAGTAACAGTAACCTCAACTGCTTAGCTGTTGAAACCTCTTATTCCTGAGTCATGCTCCTCCTCTCCTTTTAGTGGACTTCAAACGAAAGACCCCAGAGCTAAATTGGACCTTACCTGTTTCCAGTGAGAAGCTGGACCCATGTACGTTGCTGGTGCTTAGGTGCTGTTGAATGGACTCTGACTCACAGTGACCCCCGGCCGGGCCCGCACAGCAGTTCTGCTTGAGTCCTGTGGCAGCCATTGCGCAGTCCATCTCACGGAGAGCCTTCCTCTTGTTTGGCTGACCCTCTGTTTCACCAAGCATGATGTCCTTTAGATGGGATTGATGGCTCCCTCGTATCATGCCCAAAGTCTGTGAGATGACGTTTAACATCCTGGCTTCTAAGGAGCATCGTCGTTGTCTTCTTCTAAGACAGATCTGTTTGTTCATCTGGCAGCCCGTGGAACATTCAAAATGCACCACCAACACCACAATTCTAGTGCATCAGTCCTTCTTCAGTCTTCCGTAGTCCTTCCTTGTTCACCTTTCACATGCGTACGAGACAATTTAAAATGCCGTCGGAAGGGTGTATCAGCAGAAAATAAAGCAGCGGTTCAAACTTACTGAACGGCGGAGGTGGTGAAGCATAGAAGCATCATTTATGGCACTGGTAGTCAAAGTATAGGTGGTAAGCCCTGGCGAATAGGACTCTTTAGGGCAATAGGACCCCAGCATGTGTGTATCCCCAAAGTGCCCAAGCTGCTCTGGTGACTGCCTTCAATTCAGAACCACTCTACTGAAACAGTCTGTCAGTTGGCTTTCATTTCCATTTTCTATTTATGATATCTAATGTAACTCTCTGAAAATAGTTTTGTGGAGTAATCATCAAAGATCTCATTTATGTTTAACATTTTATATTAACTTAAAACATTACATATACACTCAAATACTCATACACATCTACACATTTTTCAAAATCATTTTACTGGGGGCTCATACAATTCTCATCACAATCCATACACACATCTACACATTTTAAAATCACTTGTTGATAAAAATCAATGGCTTTTGTTTGTTTGGTACTTGGAGTGGGTGTCAGAAAGTTTCCAAAGGACTTTAAGATTCTTGAGGTGCCCCAGTGGCTGAGAATTGGGCCACTAACCGCTAGGTCAGTGGTTTGACGACACTGCGCTGACTTTCCATTGCAATAAAGATTTATGGTCTTGGAAACTCATGGGACAGTTAAGCTTTCCCCTAGAGGTCACTATGGGTCATCATCGACTGGATGGCCAGGAGTTCAGTTTTATGTTCTTACATAAATTGTCTGAACATTAAACCGTTCCTTGCTGGGGTTGTAAAGTCTATCTGAAACTGGTAACAGCAGAGAAGCCAGCATCTTCAACGTGGACACAAGAAAGAACACTGTGTCTGCTGTGCTGTAAGCCATCTACGTTCTCTGAGTGTGACAGCCGTTAGTGGGCTCAAGTGTGCAACAGCCATTGTACAGGGGTGGCTTGGAACCGGGCCGTGCGCACTTCCATTGTCCATGGGGTTGCTGTGCTTTGAAACCTTCCCTGTAGCATCTACCAGCAACAATTATGACTAGCTACAACTACGAGTAGTTTGTGTAAATGTGCTGCAGGGTTTTGGAACTGGCACACTGTGTATGGACCTTAAAAATGTGCTTGTTCGATGCCGTGCCATCGTTCGTGACTGCCGGCACCTGAGCCGATGACTGTCCTGCTCAGTGTCTGCCTTTCCCTAGCCTCTTTACTATCCAGTGAATCACTGGGTGGGCCCCTGGTGTGGCTTTTCAGGAGAGCTCATCACCTGCACGGAGGGACAAGCGCCTTCATGCCTCTGCCATGGCCTCGATCCTTAGGAAGCTATGTGCACATTTGGTCCCTACACATTGAAGCTGAGTGAATTAGATCCACACGGTCCGGTAGAAAGGACTGTCCTCGTGTGTTTAGATACCAAGGGATCATTTTCCACTTTCCAGAGAAATGGGGGAAAGGGAGAAAGCAAGCACAGCTCACATTTAGCAGATTGTGAAGGTGAGTCATAGGAGGACAAAAACCTCAGGTGACCCCACGCCTTTCTGAGCACCTTTCTCTCTAGCGGGTTGGTGAAGGCTGTGTCCACGCTGGATGGAAGGCTGGGATTAGAGAGTCGTCATGCTCTAAGCCAGGAGTGAGGAACCTTCTTTCCGATAAGGGCCATTTAGATATTGATTGCCTCTTTTGCAGGCCATGCTAAGTCACCAGCTTAAAAATTAGCCTTGCTACATATGGTCAGACTTTTCATTAACCCCTGCCTAATGCCATGGCTGTCGCTGCTCAGCTGGTATTGATTCTGAGGGCCTCTGACAGCCCTCGGGCTGGAAGTTATCCCCCTCTTGCTTTAAAGCCTAGGTTCGTTATGGGGTCAAATTCCTCCTTTTCGGAAAAAAAAATGACTCAGCACCTCCCTGGTAATTAAAAAAATGTTGTACTATATCCATAATCCAGAATAAAGTATAGATATCCATTTTGGCAGCCCCTCCAGGTCCCTCCAGCACCCCCTCCCTCAGAGGGCAGTAACACCCCCTTTGTGAAAAACAGACAAAACAAAAACCCCCAATCAAGCTCATTGCCACAGTCGTTTCTGACATAGCATAGCGTCGCTACAGGACAGGGTAGAGCTGTTCCTGCGGGTTTCCGAGACTGTTTAACTCTTTATGGAAGTAGAAAGACTCATCTTTCGCCAGCAGAAGGGCTGGCGGCTTTGAACTGCCGACGCAGCCGTGCGCAGCTCTGGCCTAAGTCATATTTGACATGCCTTCTCTCCGTGGGCCTTCGGGCTCCATTTTAGGATATGACTGCCCGGGATCTACTGCAGCAGAGATACACGCTGCCGAACGGGGACACGGCCTGGAGGTATTCGCCCCTCGTGACCGCCGCGCTGGAAGGCAAGCTCGTCCTGCTGGATGGCATCCACCGCGTCAACGCGGGCACGCTTGCTGTGCTGCAAAGGTTCGGAAGGGAGGCTGGGCCCTGCCACTTCTTTAAGAGCTTCCGTGTTCAAGTGACTGAAGGGCGGGTTTCCTGACTTTGGCGCTTCCCTCCGCAGGCTGATCCACGATCGAGAGCTGAGCCTATACGACGGCTCGCGGCTGCTGAGAGAGGACAGGTATCGGCGCTTAAAAGAGGAGCTCAAAGTGTCCGACGAGCAGCTGCAGAAGAGGTAATCATCCTGAAGGCGCTACTCTTTCAAAATTTACCTTTGATGGTGAATTAGGTGGAGATGTATGAAACAGACCGGAGTTGGGCATTGTAAGGTTCATACAGGTACCCTGCTCTTACCTGAGTGGTACGCGTACCTCCTTTACAGTAGTTTTCAAAATCCAGAGTCACCCCAGGAGCTAGACATGCTAATGAGATGTCAGCTCTTAAAACTGAAGATGACTGTCCGTGATGCATTATTTTTTTGCCTCTTAAGTAATTTTGCAAACATTTATACTCCACCATGGAGTCAGTTCCGACTCACAGTGACTCTCTGCAATCGAGTAGACATGCTGTTTAGAGGGTTTGAGACTGAAATTTTGTTAGGAACAAACTGCTTCGTCTTTCTCGCATGGAGCACCTGGTGGAGTCAGAACACTAGATGTTTAGTTAATGGTCCATCAGGTAGTCCATTCGATCACGTCTCAGAACATTCCTTTTAAGCAGGTAATCTCTTCTCTGACGCCTTAGCAGTACAGTTTTGACTCCAGACTACCTTTAGCAAAAAGTGAGCCCACCCTGCTTGGCAGTCTTGGGTTCGTGCTGGAGTATGCCCCCTGATGCTGGACTACCCTCTGTGGCCCTTTTGAAAAGTCCTTCCAGAGACAGGGCAGCCCAGTGCAGTGTGTGATTGGGTGTTTAGATGAACAAACAAAATAAAAGACATTGCAGGGCCACCGGAAAACTTTCTAGACTACATACCTTACATGGTGTTATTGAATTAAGATTACATTTTGTAAGGATTACAGTGGTCGTGCGGCTTTGAAGGGGAATAGTCCTGTTCTTGGGAAGTGCACACAGAAGTTTTTAAGGGGTGAGATCTGTCTAGATCATGTAGGGGAGGTCGTGGTCTGGACCACTGACTGTGGTCAGCCACTCCACACCTAGCCCACAGCGCCACCTGGGCCCCATCCGCGTTTCTGTTTTTTTTTAAGAAAAACAATTAAGGGAAAATGTTCCTTACAGCCACATACTATATATTCCCATAAAAGTGTTTTAACAAATGAGTTTTGGGTGGGTTTTTGTTTTTCAGTGTCATTACATTTTGGCTATTTTAACAATGTTAGATATTGGTATCTTAGGGACACCCACCTAGTCACTTGACCTGGCTTTATTTGTTTTTTTAAAAAATCCTTTCATTAGGGGCTCATACAACTCTTATCACAATCAGTACAAACATCTATTATATGAATCTGGCTTTATTGTATGAATGGATGCCCTCCCCCCCCACTCAAGGACTTCCTGCTGTATTGAAAATTTAAAGCCTGGTAAAGATAACTATATGTATTTCATACGATGTCCATTTTTTTGTTTGTTTGGTTTTGTTTGTTTGTTTTGGGCATGCCCTCTGGTGGGAGTAGAAGGCCCAGCCTTGCTCTTGGAGAGCTGCTGCTGGATTTGAACCACCAACCCAGTCCCGCACACAACCACTATGCCACTGGGGCTGAGCCTTGATGTCCATTTCTTAAGAAGAGTTTTATTCTAATTCGCTCTTGGAATTTTTTTCATCGAGGAAAAGAGTGAGCATCCTGAGCCCCCTGTGTAAGGCACTGAGAAACTTGTGTGACTACAGCTGTCCATGCTCCCGCTCGCGGCACAGATGAACACCGGGAGCCCAGGGAGTGGACTGGCTGAGGGTCAAGCAAGAACACAAAAACCCCTCACCACCTACCTTTGAGTTGCTTCTGACTCGTGCCAAGCTCTGCCTGACAGGCATGGTAGACCCGTCCCTGGGTGTATCCTCTTTAGAGGAGTAGAAAGCCTCACCTTCCTCTCACTGGTTGAGCATCAGAATGCTCTTTCTCATGTCTTTACTTTCCAGTACCTTATTTGTATGTTTATAGGCCTTAAGTGAATGGCTTACATTCTCCAGGAGATGAATCAAAGCAGTTGGGCAATAGCGCTGAGCTTACCTCCCTGTCCATTTCCCTAAGCTATTTCGGACATTGGACTTCTAGCTAATTGTGCAGGAAATGACTACTTTCTCTGTGTAAAGTCCCTATGCTCTCCCTAATGGTCACAGTCTTTTCAAATGAGAGCACTTTTCAGGAAGCAAGTAGCTCTGAGCTTCAGGCTCTGGGTTTGGGTCAGAGTGTCCAGCAGGGGCACTTCCTTCTCAGCATTTCCCATCATCATCCTCCCCACCATTGACGTGTATGTCAACCACGAGCACAAACCCGACTCCGCTCTTTCTCCAGAGGTCACCCCGAGTGGGTGGAGGGAACTCACAACAAGGCGGCTCTCCTTCCTTTATTTCCCCACCCAACCTCCCCCCCCCCCCAGATGTTTGTTGGGGTTTTATCAGTGTTATACGTGCATGACATTTCTGGAGCCAGAAAAAGACCAGTCCCTTGTCATCGGCTCTGTGTCATTCACATTTCTCACTCCCTCGGGGACCGTCACTTTCTATTCTTAGCTGATGCTTCTGGCCTTTCTCTCAGGGCCGAGAAGCAGTCAGCTTTCCTTGGTGCTTCTTTAGGTGGGGGTTTCAGCATTGTCTGTTGACTTCTCATCATAGACAATAAAGATTTCACCCACTTCCCACTCCCTGTGCCCACTTGCCACCTCTCAGCCTTCCTAACTAGTTACATCCAGAAAATCCCACAGATCCCTGTGGCTTCCTTTCTGGTGGCTGCCACGGATGCTCTGTGTCCATGTCCCTGCTGTCCAGCAGGACTGTGACCAGGAAATGGATGCGCGAGCATCTGGGAACGGTCGTGTGAGCAGCTGACTACCACACTGTATGCAGCACAGAATAAGAGCGATGCCATCGAGTCAGTTCCAACCCACAGTGACCCAGCTTCTCACATGTGAGATCTTCCCAAGAGTGGACAGCCTCCTCTTCCCTCGGAGGAGCGGCTGGTGGGTTTGAACTGTCGCCCTCACGGTTAGCGGCCAAATGCCTAACCCACAGTACCGTCTGAGATCCCTTACTAGCTAGAAGACGCACAGAAACAAATAAAAGCGAAACAGGAACCCCCACAACGGACAGTTGAAAGTGCAGTTTCTCATAACTTGGATATGTCAGACAACAGGGAATACTTGGGATTGTTTTGCTCAGAGTTCTATTCAGTGGTAACATTCGAGTGGAAGTATAAGGCATCTCCATAGCCCAGGCAGTTACCATGGTTCAACTCATTTCTCTTTCTTTCATAGTTTTTCTTCCTCAAGTTAATAATTGCCCACATAGCCAGATAACATTTATGAGATTGTTGTAAATATTAGAATATTAAAGACCACACGTGCTGCAGTCGGTGGAATCTGACAGGGCCACTCCTTGTGGTTACAGAGGAGAGTGGAGCATTGGGGTTTTGTTTTCTCGTGGCTGTCATCTTTAAGGAAGCAGATTGCCAGATCTGCTTTTTATTTTTTAATCATTTTATTGGTAGTTTGTACCACTCTTATCACAATCTATCCATCCATCCATTGTGTCCAGCACATTTGTGCATCTGTTGTCATCATCATTCTCAAGACATTTGCTTTCTAATTGAGCCCTTGGTATCAACTTCTCATTTTCCCCCTCCCTTCCCTACCCCTTCCCTCACAAACCCTTGATAATTTATAAATTGTTATTTTGTCATATCTTACACTGTCGGATGTCTCCCTTCACCCACTTTTCTGTTGTCAATCCCCCAGGAAGGAGGTTATACATAGAACCTTATAATCAGCTCTGCCTTTCTAACCCACCCTCCCTCCACCCTCCCGGTATCGCCACTCTCACTACTGGTCCTGGATTCCCCATGTTTCCGGTTCCTATCTGAACCAGTATACATCCTCTGGTCTAGCTGGATTTGTAGGTCTTTCTTTCATGGTACTGTTTTTTGTGTCTAATCTACAATTTAGTTAGTCAGCAGCCACAAGCCCAAGGACCTACGTGAGAACAGAAATCTGTAAAACGTGAGACAGAATCAAAGGAAAGGAAATGATGACTTTCTACATGTTTACTGTTTATTTGTTCTAAACACTTTACTCTGCTGTCATTCTCCCATCACACTCCAACACCTCCGGTATACCACCAGGGTCCTCTTTTCCCAGGGTACACCCTGAGACGATCTCATCTCCCTTGGTTACTCTTGTATCCATAGTCAGAGGTTGCCCTCTGGATCTCTGTCTAGATCCCTAGCCCCCCATCTCTCTGCTCAAACCCCCCCCTTTTTTTTCTGGTTGACCCTTTTGTTGAACCTCCAGGCCCTAACATCTCATTTTCATCTGTCACTATGTTGGAACTTCTCTGAGATGAGATGGTCTAGTGATTCTCCAATCTTGTCTAAAATATTTCTTCCCTTTGAGAGTCCAATTCCTGTCCTTGTCACTGTCCTCGTCAACTGAGGCTCCCATTATTTTCTTATGATTATAAAACATTTTCATGTCCCCTCCCCTCTGTCTTTTGTTGCTTGATCTCAAGATCTTACACAATCTTCTTTGCTCTGATGATATGGATGACTATTAAATAGATTTACCTTCTCCTGGCTAATCTTTCCTTAATTTTGCAACCCACTTCAGTCTCTCTGAGAATATGAATGTCCTCTTTCAAACAGGACTATTGGGTTCTTCTTTTAAGTCACATGGCTCTGTCTGTGGGATGAAGAGCAGGGAGCTGGTCTGAAAGATGCAACACAACTTAAAAACCAGGACTTTTATACTCCCTGAGTAAGGTCATTTATTTTTTGCATTGCCCTAGTAAGTAATGTGACCTAGTAGTTAGCACAGGTTGATCCTACATTATGTCTGCATCCAAGATGCCATCCCCCTTTGGACTACAAATTACAAACTCACAATCCCAGTTTTCTCTCTCTTCACATCTATTCCTGATCATAGACCTGAAATGCAATGTGCTGATTATTTCCACTCGTCCTTCCACAAATTCAGCTAACAATGCTGTGCTTTTGTTTTTGTTTTCCCCTTATAGATGCTGTGGGATTGGTTAAAAATGTCAGCGATCAAATGGCAGGGGAGTTTTAGCTTTTGTATTCATAGGAGGAGGTTTACAAAGGAAAGTAGTTTGGGTGAAGGTTGGAGAGAGGGATATATATTTACCAAGCAGAAAGACCAGCATCTACTTTCTTGTACACATCAACAAATCCCCTTCCTCCAGGAGATCAGGATTCCAAGACCAACTTCTACTTCTCTGTTGACTAGTGCATGTAACATCTTCAGAGCTGACTTTGAACTTCTTGTTCCAGCTACAAACAGTTGGATGTGTTTGTTGAACTCTGGTAGCACTGTGTTAATCCCCAGAGTCAGTCACTGCTGTACCAAAATACCACAAATAGAGCAGTTGATAAGCACAGAAAGGCACTAGCATTGAGTTCTGGAAGCTGAGAGTCTGCAGAGTAAGCAGAGCATTGGCATGGCCAAAGTCTCCAGGAGAAGTTTTTTTCTCGTAGCCTCAGGTATTCATTGGCTTATAAATACATCTTCACATGACCATCTTTCCTCGGCCTCCCTCTCTGGGACTTGCCCTCCTCTACAAGGACACCTTTCTGATCGAATGAAGGCCACTCCACTTCAATGTGACTTCATGTCAACTGATAACATGGCTATCACTGCCGTTAGCAGCCCAACACATAGCCCACTACCAGATGAAATCTAGTGAATACCCTGAAAGGGCAGGCAGGTGGAGACGGTGACCTCACCACATTCTCCCACATTCTCCCCATGAATGCTGGTCACAAGGCCCATCCTCAGCAGGCAAAAATATCTCACACCCTCCCTTTCCCCTTCCCCGCCTCTGACAACAGCCATGCATGTGGCGTTCTCCCTCTTTCTAACCTCACCACTCACACTGAGGCCTTTACCAAATGACTCTCTACATAGCCTCTGTCTAGTCACTCACTAGAATGGCTCATAGAACTCCCGGGGAAGGCAGGACTCACTTGATCCCTTTAAATATAGCTACGGAAGAGGATACATGAAAAAATGCACAGCTGGAGTCTGAGAGGAGTTTGGGGCTGGTGGATTTGAACCCCCAGCCTTGCAGTTAGCAGCTCAACACTTAGCCAGAGGACCACCAGGGATCATAGCCATCACTCTTATGTCTTTATGTTTCTCCTGTGCACTCTGCATTTTTAAAAAACTCTTCCTGCTTGCTTTTCTGTCTAAGCTCTGAAAGTCAGCAGATCTTGCTCTTAGGTGTCGTCTCCCCTCACTAAGCCTGCTGATGGTTTTCTGCGCCTCCCCTGGGTAAATGGAGCTGCCTTCCCTCCACTCACTTGTGCCAGAAATGTCAGGAGTTTAATCCACAAGTTGGCTGCGTTCCTTCAGAAAGCACACACGAGAGGGGCGCGTGGGGTCTCGCCGACAGGGCTCAGGACCACCCTCCCCACTCACTTGCTCTGTCAGGGTATTCGTTGGATTTTTCCTGTGAGCTGCTAGCAGCAAGCTCCGCCACTCCACAGGAGAGAGATGGGGCTTTCCACGCCTGTGGACAGACAGTCTCAGAAACCGACAGGGGCCGTTCTGCTCTGTCCTCCGGAGTCAAGAGCAGTCAGAATGGCCTCGCTGGCAATTAGTGTGGTTTGGGTTAGTTTTACTTTTATTCTACTTTAAGAAGCATAGTGGTTATGCGTGGGGCTTCTGTCTGCCTGGTGAGCAGTTTGAAATCACCAGCACTCCTCCAGAAAGTCTCCTCCTCCTACACATGTTTTTGACTGAACGACTACATGCTAACCTAGGACATATTCTAGAAAACTCAAGACAAAGATCATGTGATGAATTAGGCCACTTGAGAAACTTGCCATGTCTCCTTTTGTGAGCCTACCAATTAGGAATACTTTGATGCCAGTCCAACTGGATAGCTACCTTTCACAGACAGATCTGGTCTATTAGTGCTTCCACCATCTGTGTGTGCAATTCTGTTTCTAAGCAGTGATGATGCTGGCCTCCTCTGCCAACCTTCGTCCTAGATGAATTCTGTGCTCAGCTCATTACCGCAATCATTTCCAGAGGGCTCTGTGGGCTTTTGTGCTCTCTGCAAGTTTGCACGTGCTTAACCCGCCCGTCAAAACAGTTTAAAGAACATTAGAGATTGTCCTTTCTGAGTCGCAAAGCATCAGCAACACTTCAGGCTTGGTGGTTAGAAACAGCATGTAAGCCACGCACACCAGACACCAGTTCTGCACTTCTCACAGGAAGTAAGGCCCCAGCTAGTTGGATTGTGATAAGAGTTGTACGAGTTCCTAATTACATGATTTTTTTTTTTTAAAGAAAGAAGAATAACTGCTTCCTTGGATGAAAAAAAACTTCTCTGGGAAAGGCCTATTTGAATGCTATAGCTGGCTAGCTGTCCCCCTTCCTGTCACTGGCCCTCCTAGAGTTGAGCGGGGTGGGAGTTCCTGTGAGTCCCTAACAGTGGATTCTGTGAAGGAATTCCCAGTTATCCCTGGGAAGCAACCAAGATTAATGACTGACTCATAATGGTAGTGACAAATGCGCAGCATGTTTCTGCCTTTTAATAGAGTGTGATATTTTTCGCTGAGAAGAGTTTATTTATAATTTCTCAGTCTTTACTGAGCCAGAACTGGACAATGGGGTGCAATCCTTAGTTGGCTGGATTCTCTGGCCTGGTTTACTTCCACTTTTACTCAGGTTTGAAGATAATAAGTCCCCCAGAAACCTTAGTGTGGCGGTCATGTACTTTGGTGTCAGTTTCATGCTTAAGAGTATAGGTGTGGAGTCTAGCCTGTCAATAGGTGTGGAGTCTAGTCAGTGAGACCTCTGTGTGGGCATGGCTTTCTCTGAGAATTCTGGGAAATCTCATGATATTTCTCCTGTGGAGGAGAGAGACTATAGACTCAATTCTTTGGAGATGCTCAACTGACAAGACAAGATGGCAGAGTCCTAGGAACTGGAGGAGCCGGAGGAGAAGCCACATGGACTTATCCTGATGGAACCAGACGTCTGAAGCCGGAAAAGCCACAGAGAGACTCCTGCCAGTGCTGAGATGCTTCTGCCGCCAATGGATATTGCTGATGGACCCTGAACCCTGCAAATGAGGAGCTATAGGGAGGCCCCTGCCAGCGCCGGGATGCTTCTACTGCCACTGGATACACAAGACTCTGCCCCCAATGGCCTGTGATTGTCCTCGTGTCATTACACATGCTTCGTGAGTCGTAAGAAGACTTTATAGACTGGTATTGGACATATGGGCTAATATCCGGACATATGACTTTGGACTGGACTGGATGGGGATGCTTTCTCAATGTTCCATTCCTCTTGTTATAAACCTTTCCCTTATATCCATATATGTGTTTATGAATTAGTTTCTCCAGTATACCCGGACTAACACATTTAGCATCTCTGTGCTAGCAAATTAAGCTATGTGAATGTCTAGCAAAATTTAAGCTAGATCCAGAATTTTACTCCCAAATCTCTGTGTGTAGGTCTCACAGTACGGAACCCAATTCACTACCCTTAAGTCCATGTTGACTCCTGGTGACTCTGTAGGGTAGGGTAGAACCGCCCTGTCTTTTATAAGACTGTTTCCAAAAGATGCTTCCTCCTGCCTGTCTCAATGATGATGTGGCCTCTGTAATTACAGACCACGCAGTCAAGATGGATCTACCCTTTGTACTTCCCTGAAGCTTCTCTTCTCTTTCTTCCTTTTTTCTCTTTCCTTCCTTCTTTATTTTTTTTCTAAAAATCTGAAATCTTCAGAGTATTTATCTGATTCTTTTCTTCTTTTTCTTTTTAATCATTTTATTGGGGGCTACTTATTGTTTTAATCTGAAATCTTTAGGGTATTTTTCTGATTGTCTCCACACAGAGTCTGCTTCTTGGAAGTCCAGCTGCGAAATCACTAAGCTCATGGTATTGGATGGTCCATTTCTGAACCTTTTTTTAATTAAAATTTTCAATGTGGTTTCGCTTATATTAATATTTGTTCTAGTAAATTAAATATTTCATTAAATTAACATTTGTTATAGTTAGAACCAGTCCACATCTCTTGCTTGGCACCTGTTCGATTATTGATCAGTGTATTTGTTTTTCTGAAGCTGTGGGCAGGTGTTTGAGGCGTATATCCTCTTTTCTTTACCTGTTACCTTCTAAAAACAAGTTTCTGTTCCGTGGTGGAGATGCTATCACTCTCATGACCACAGAAGAAGTGAAGGGTTCCTAAGTCTCCCTTCAGAAATAGCTGCAGCCCTTTCTTCATGTGTAGAACATCTCTCTTTATTCATCTCTGTGCCCAGAATATTGGCTCACTTCCTCTGTTTCCCTGACTGCAACTGCTAAAAGAGATCGTTCTAAAAATCATAACATTTCAGGCAAAAATGACATAAAAGTTGACTTTCCTCTACTTTTTAAAAGACTAATTCTTTATACTGCCAATTTGCATATAAAACTTAATCTGATTTCTTCCTGCTGCTCATGTTTAATGTATTGGTAAAATGTCTCCTAACCCTAAATCATACTTTTTCTTTTTAAAATTAATGTAGAAAGAGTTCCTTGCAATTCAGGAGATCTGGGAGTGATTTTCAAACAGAGAAAGGGAATCTATAAGAAGACTAGAACTGGATGAGATTTTATTTGTTTGGAGTATGGAGAAAATGAATTATAGGCATAACAACCTACTAAATAGTGGTTTGTGCTAAGGACGTAGTTTGATCAACAAATAATGTGGAAACATATCCTAGGAGGAGGGGATCTTTTTTTACTTTAAGTCTTAGAATGTTCTCACATTTCACTCTTAGCTTGTTCTTTGTATAATAACATTCATTCATCCCATCAGCAACATGGAAATACCACATAACCATTGCCTAGACCTCAGCTACCATGTCTTCATTTTCAAGGTAAAAAATTATATCTTTTGATTTTTTTTCTGCTATAGATCCATTTTTCCTATCCACCCATCCTTCCGGATCATTGCGCTGGCAGAGCCCCCCGTTATTGGAAGCACCACTCAGCAGTGGCTGGGACCAGAATTCTTAACCATGTTCTTTTTCCATCATATGAAGCCTCTTGTCAAAAGGGAAGAAATCCAAGTGATTAAGGAAATGGTAAGAGTGGGGCCAGCATATTATCCTGAGCTATTTTCTTCTCAAGGTGGTTGGATATATGCTGAACAGAGTTGGAAACTTCGGGGGTGTTCTTCCCATTATTTCTGAGTTTCCTTATATGACGAGGTGAGCCAGTGGTTGTTAAGCTACTTTTTTTTTTTTTAACCATCTGGAGAACTTGGCAAAACCCCAACTGCTCTGGTCGTATTGCCAGAGAGCTTGAGCATTGGTTCTGGGGGTCCATCAGAGCTTCCCTTTCTGAACAGACCGCAGGTATCGCTGTGTTCCTGGCCCAGGACCATGCTCCCACTGCCTCTTCTCAGGGGGAGGCTGTTTGGAAATTCATTTAATTTTATCTCCATGAACTCTTTTAAGTCCCTGCACTGTGAAAGGATACCAGCCATATTTCCAATCCAGAGATTTTGTAGGAAAAGCCTACTACATAGTCCTGGCCCCACCCTCAGGACCACCGTGCGTCCCAGATTTACCTGACTTAGCTGTCTGGTGTCTTGCAAACATATGTCATTTGTTATTTCAGTGCCTCCCTTAACCAGACATGGCATTTGGCATGTTTAATATTCTAGGTCTGTGCCTTTCAATGCAATAGTCACTGGCCACTTTGAATAAAATTAAACATTGTTGGTCAGTCGTACTTCAAATGTTTAGTAGCCTCTGGCTACCAAATTGGACAGTATAGACACAGACATAGAAGCCACCATTAATTGTCTGGAGCACTAATAACTAACGACCCTTTTGCATACCTGTACTTTAAATCCCCTGGGAATACCCAAATGAGCTGAATGATTTAAGGTCTTGTGCGCGTGCTTGTGGATCTATGCAGGCTTTAGGGAAAACCACTCTAAAGGCCACCTCTGCTACTTATGAACTTCTAGATCTTGGATAAATTACTTAACTCCAGACTCCTCATCTCAAAATGGAGATGACCATAATGCTTCTTACATCACAAAACAGGTTTTAAAAACAAACAAGCTAATTTACATGCCAACCAGGGTTTCGAATTTAACAGGATAAAAAAATTCCACTCACTTGAAGGATCAAAGAATCCCTGAGACGTATTCTTTCAAAGTGGTCACAGTATATTGGTCCTTGTCTTAACATCTCCTTCTTTTAAAACTCAAATTCCATTTTAAATTCAAATTTTGACTTATCGTTTACCTTACAGTTTCTTCCAGTTTAATTAAACTGAACATTTAGCCACAGTAAATTCTGCCGGAGGCTAAAACGATCACTGTGTGCTGTTTGGACTATGATACTCCCAAGCTTTCAAATGTGGTCCCGTCACTTGGCTAAGTATTCTCAGAGTCTGTGAAAATGGACAGCTTGAGTATCTATTCTTTCTACAAGGGTACCTTATGTCACTTAGTGGACATATACACACATACATACATACACACACACACACACACACACATATATATATATATATAATTTCTTTGAAGGAAAGGCATTTGGATTTAACAAGAAAACTCTCAAATGAGAGTTTTGAGATTCGTGTTGGAAGTCTTGAAGTTTTGTATATTCTGTTTTTAAATTACGTTTCTTTCTGTTCTATCCTGATGATGGAGGTTAACGTGGAAAGCATGGGTTGCCTTAACTTTCCTGATTCTTACTGAGCAACTGAAAGTGTGGTGCAGGACCATGCAGTCTGTGTTTTCAAAAAGTTGAAAAACAATTTTATCCATGAGTTAAATGAGTAGTCTACACACTAGGATTTCATAAAATATTCATCCTATTATTGCTTACTTAGTAGCCATACTTTCTGATGGATTGTTCCGATAGCCCTATTTATTTTATCTGTTTTACCCACCCTTAATTCCCTCACAGGTCCCAAATGTACCCCAGGAAGCTTTGGACAAATTGCTATCGTTCACACACAAGCTCAGAGAGACACAGGATCCCACGGTAAGTCTGGGTCCCCACCGCCGCCCCCAATATAGTATTCTGTGGATGTGTTGTTACTTTAAGATCTGTCTTTTCCAGCTGGGATCTGACCTGGGTATTTGTTATCCCTTATCCCAGTGGTTCTCAACCTGTGGGTCGTGACCCTTTTGGTAACGTGACTAGATTTTAGGCAGGACACCATTCACCAGAGAGAGGGAGGGGGATTCTTGATTAAAAATTTGGTCCATATAGAGCAACAGAAATGTTCATAGAATGCAAAAATAATATTGCAATGTATCTATTTAATTTTAAAATGCCGTGGGACGAGGGACAAATTGTTAAAAAAGCAGGACATCTGGTCACCTTACTTTGGAAAGAGATCAAACAACCCTTTCACAGGGGTCTTCCAATTCATAATACTAGCAAAATTACAGTTATGAAGGAGCATTGAAAATAATTTTTTGGTTGGGGGGGTCACCACAACACAAAGAACAGTATTAAAAGGTGGTGGCATTGGGAAGGTTGAGAACCACTGCCTTATCCTATACTTTGTCTTGTGTAGTGATTTGACCATTTTCTCCATCCTCACAGAACGGATGTTGCAGGAAACATTTTTTTTTTGACCCCAAGTGCTTGGTATTCTGCTCTGATCACTCTGTTCCCCTTTTGTAGAGGACCAGACACCACTTTTAAGTTAATGCCTACATATTCATCTTCTCTCTCCTGAGTGACTGTCTGTTACTAACGTATTCTCATCCCCCTGTGACTTGTTAGAAAGCTCAAGGGTTACTGTCCAACTCTTGATTCTCAGGGTTTGTTCGTTCTGTTATCGACGCCCCCCCCCCCAATCTGTTCCCATTGGAATGATACCACCAGTATCATAAGGAGGTGTCCGTGATCAAAAATGAAAATGTATCATTTTGACCATTATTTTAAAATGATTTTCTAAAAGAATGCCTTGAATGGTGCCTAGTGGACAAAATAAACCATGAAAGAACAAGGACTCTTGATCTCACATATGCAAAAACAAAACAGGCAGAGGTCTGTAGGCCAAAGTGTGTTCGTCATTACCAGGGATCAGGGGAAAGGTGGATCCACACTCTGGACAATAGTGATTTTCCTATATGATGATGGAAATTTGGCAATGATTATGGATGGTGGTTGCACAACATGAATAATGTCATTTATGCTACTAATATGTACACCCATAAAATGTTGATTGGCAAATGGTGTTTCATAAGCTATATTTGTTGATTGGCAAATGGTGAGAAATAAGCTATATTTCTCCTCTGAATCTCTCTCTACGCCGATTCAAGGTACTGACATTGCTCATCATGGGTCTGTCCAGTGTCCTAAGCTGGAAGCCCTGGCATCATCGTCCTTCCTTGTCCTCCCAACATTTCCGTCAGTCTGAAAGCAAATTGCATCAGTTTGGCATCTTAGTGTCTCACATGTTTTCTTTTCTGTTCTCAGTGATTAATCTACTATTGAAGCCAATTGTCTTTTCCTTGGAATATTGTAATTTCTTCCTGATGGCCTTTTCCACTATTAACTCAGACCGTACATAACTTTACACTAGTCCCCTGTGATTGTTAGAGCAAATTACCACAAGCCGATCTGCTAAAACTGGCAAAAGTCAAAATCAATGTTAGAGGCCCTAGGGAGAATCCCTTCTTTTTTGTTTCCATTTTCTAGTGGATCCTGACATTCCTGGGCTTGTGGTCTCTTCACTCTAATCTCCACAGCCATCTTTCATATCATCTTTCTCCTCTGTGCATCTGTGTCCTATCTCCCCGGGCTTCCCATTGGTTAAGGATATACGATTGTATTTGGCAACCACCCATACAATTCAGGATAACATCTTCATGCCCACATTATAACTTCCTTATATCTGTGAAGTGCATTTTTCCATATAAGATGACATTCACAGGTTTCAGAAATCAGGTTGTGAGCATCTTGGAGAGGTTGCATTTTTTTTTTCAACTCTGTTGTTGTTCGGTGCCGGCTGGGTCATTTCTGACTCTTAGCCACTCTACGTGCACAGAACAACACATTTCTGGGCCTTATACCATCCCCACAATTATTATTATTATGTTCAAACCCTGTGTTGCAGCCACAGTGTCAGTCCATCATGTCAAAAGTATCTTCTTCGCTGCCCCTCTGCTTTACCAAGCATGATATCCTTCTCAGGTTTGGTCTCACCTGACATCATGTTCAAAGGACATGAGACAAAATCTCACCTTCTTAACTTCTAAGGAGTATTCTGGTTGTATTTCTTTCAAAACAGATTTGTTTGTTCATTTGTTAGCCCAGGGTATTTTCAATGTTTGTGTTTGTTTGGTTTTTTTGCCAGCACCAAAATTCATTCAGTGTCCAACTTTCACATGCAAAAGGAGGTGATTGAAAGTACCATGTCTTGGGTCATATGCACCCTCCTCCTCAAAGTAACATACTTACTTTTATTTTTCCATACTTACTTTTTTAAAGCCCATTTTAAAGAGGACTTTTACAGGTCTTGTGCAAGACATCATAAGTCACATTACATTGGGCACATCTGCTGTTTTATTCGATGCAATGCATCCTTGGTCTCTTGACTGAATTTCATGAGTACTGATTGTAGAACCAAACAATATGAAACCCTTGACAACTTCAATTGTTTCTCCATTTATCACAATATTGTCTATTGGTCCTGTTGTGAGGATAGTTGCTTTCTTTACATTGAGTTGTAATCCATATTGAAAGCTGCAATTCTTGATTTTCATCAGCAAGGACTTCAAGGCTCACTTTCAGCAAGCAAGGTTGTGTCATCTGCATATTGAAGGTTTTCATAAGCCTTCCTCCAAACCTGATGCCTCACTCTTTTTCATATAGTCCAGCTACTCGGAGTATTTTCATAGCATACAGATTAAGTATGGTGAGAGGATCCAGTGCACACCCTTCTTGATTTTAAACCACACATTATTCTCATGTTCTGTTCCCACAATTGCTTCTTGTCCATGTTCAGGTTCTGCATGAACACACTTAAGTGTCCTGGAATTTCCATTCTTCTTACGGCTGTCACACTGTGTTCTATTCCACATAGATGAGTTGAATGCTTTTGCATAGTCAATAACACCCAAGTAAACTTCTTGCTAGTGGTCTCTATGTTCAACCAAGATCCATCTGCAATCAGCAGTGGTCTGCCTTATTCCATGTCATCACCTGAATCTGCCCTGAATTTCTGGCAGTGACCTGTCAGTGTGCTGTTGCAATCATTGTTGAATGATCTTCAGTAAAATTATGTGTGATATAAATGATACTCTTCTATAATTTGAGCATTCTGTTGGGTCCCCTTTCTTTGGAATGGGTACAGTGTGAATCTCGTCCAGGCAGTTTGTCAGATAGCTGTCTTCCAATTTCTTGGACGGACAAGTGAGTTTTCCCAGGGCTTTCCAAGTCTGTTAAAACTCTTCAGTTGGTATTCCCTCAGATCCTAGAGTCAGTGTTTGGTCAATGCATTCAGGGAAACGTGGGCTTCTTCCTACAGGACCCTTGGTTCTTGATCATTGAAAGTAGACCAGTTCTTTTTGAAGAGCGACTCTGTGTGTCTTAGTTTGAACTGTGTACATAAGCAACTGAAGGTCCTAAAAGTGTTACTTCATCCATTCCATTACTGCTTCATCCACGCCCATACTCCTTTGAAGAGAGACTTCTTCCCCATTGGTAAAATGAATGCCTTCCAACTTGAAGTGCTCATCTTTCAACATTGTATCAGACAATGTTTTACTTTCATCTGTTTATTTGGTGGCTAATTTTTTTATGAAGTAGATTGATAGATCCCTCTTCCTAGCCTTTCTTAGGGAGCTTTTGAGACACTGGAAGCTCTGAATCTTCTTGGTATTTGAAACACTAAAGCCGTAGACTCCAGCATCACAGCAACATAGGCGTCATCAATGTATGACTAGTCTTGTTGGATCACCTTCTGTGGAATCACAGAATTAGAATCTGCCCTGGTGAGTTGGCCAAGTCCCTATCTACCTTCCCCTTACAGAGATGAGTAAGTGGAGCATCCTGATGGGTATTCGGCCGTCACTGGAACCTTGGCTTTATTTCCTGATGCCGCCGCCAGTGCAGCTTCGACCTCTTCCTTCAGTATCATCAGTTCTTGATTCTAGGCTACCTTCAAAAATGGTTAAGCATTGACCCACTCTCTTTTAGCCGAGTGAATCTGTGTAGCCCTTCCATCTTCTTTTGATGCTTCCTTTGCCATTCAATATTTTGCCCACAGAATTCTGCAGTTTTTTTCCCTTCAACTTGAGAAATGCTGTGCATGTTCTTGCCTTTGGGGTTGCTAATGCCCTGTCTTTGGATGGGTCATCGCAATATGTTACTTTGTCTTCTCAAGGCACCCTTTGGATTTTTCTGTTGTCTCTTTCACGTCCCTCATGCCTTCCAGTATTTGCTTAGCTGATTTGCATTTGAAACCAAGTTTTGGTCACTATTGACATCCTTTTTTCCCTTCAGTACCCCCTGCCCTTCAAGACCTTGCTTTCTTCCAGTATGTTTTTTGTTTGTTTGTTTTGTGTGGCATCGCTGCCCTGGTGGGAGTAGGAGGCCCAGCCTTGCTCCTGGAGAGCTGCTGCTGAATTTGAACTGTCAACCCTATGGGCAGCAGTCCCACACACAGCCACTAGGCCACCAGGGCTCAGCCCAGGTATGATGTCAATAGGATTCTTGTTTTGAAAATCCACTGATGGGGTATAATTTTCAAATATTTTACATGGGTAAAATAGGAAATGTTCATGGACTTGGATTTTAATTGTTCAACCTGCAGATTCATGTTAATTCTGGCTTCTTTCAGGCAAAAGCAGAAATATCTGTCATTTTGGGACAAATCTTTGAGTCACAGAGGCCAATTGAAACCTTGAAACTATTGCCTTGAGTTAATCTTTAAACTGTAAACCAAAAATTTCCCCTGAAATTTTCTTAAAACTATAGCAGTTTGGTTTCTTATGTAAAGAATGTCAACGTGCAGAATAGCACCAATAAAACACAATTTTCCCCTAATTCTTTAATGCCTCCACCACCCCACTATCGTGATCCCAATTCTACCTTACAAATCTGACTAGAACAAAGCATGTACATGGGTACAGATAAGAGCTAGACACAGGGAATCCAGGACAGATAAAACCGTTAGGACCCAGGTTGAGAATAACAATACCAGGAAGATAAGGGTAAGATGGGAGAAGAAAGAGGAAACCTATCACAGTGATGTACATATAACCCCCTCCCAGAAAGATGGACTACAGAAAAGTGGGAGGAGGGAGACATCGTCAGTGTAAGACATGAAAAAATGATAATAATTTATAGATTATCAAGGGTTCATGAGGGAGTGGAAAGGAGAAGGAAAAAAGAGAAGCTGATACCAAGGGCTTAAGTAGAAAGAAAATGCTTTGAAAAAGATGATGGCAACAAATGTACAAATGTACTTGACACAATGGATGGATGTATGGATTATGTACGAGCCCCCAGTAAGTTTATATATATATATGTGTGTGTGTGTGTGTATATATATATATATATATATATATATATATAAATCAGTCACGGCATAGTCAAATTTCATGTTAGAAGAAGTGCTCGATGCTTGACACAATTTATGGATCAGTTGTTATGAGTTGTAAGAGTCCCCAATGAAATAGCCTCTAATAAAATAATAAAAGGAATGTCAAATTTTGAGCATTCTGCTGTTTTTAAAAAGACTTCTATGCCATCAGCTTGACAACACCAACTTCAACAATGAGCTAAGGACGGGGGCTATGTGAGCAGGGGAAGAACAGGTCAGAAAAGGAGGATGAGAACGTTTGCAAAGTCAAGGGAGGTAATCGGTATCACTGACATGAACAGGGAGAAACTGCAGATTTGGTGTACTTTCATACTGTGTCTGTATGCTCTCAGCAACAATCAAATAAAATAAATTTGTGACTTTTTTTAAGTCATGTGACTTTTATATGCACACATCCTTCACAGGCCTTTGTCCCTTGGTAATCTCCTCCTCCGCTCACCTGCTGGGCCGCTTCCTTTGGCTGCCTCGTCTTTGTTCATAGCGTGTTCCTTGCCCATCTGCACATGTGAAGCTTCAGTAGCAGTCTTCAGTGTTTCATTTATTTGGGGCATTAATCTATGTAGGGTTTTTGATTGTCATGTACTATTTCTTGTATTTACATATCCCCTCCTTGCCTGGAATGCAAATTTATTGAAAATACAGAGGGACCAAATGTTTCCTTGTAAATGAGACTTTATTTTATTTTATGTTTTGAAAGTCTGAGTGTGTTTTTCATAGAACAGAAGATGTGTCTTCATCGGTGCCCATGCTCCCAACCTAGTTCCCACAAAGCTGTCTAACCCATGTTGTAGTGGAAGTCTAATAATCACAGCAGAGACACTTCTCTTGGAGCGATGCAAGATAAAAGGAAGGGAAAAGTCAAGGAATTTCTTGCTTGGGACACATGATTTTAGGCAAAATTTTGAAATAAATGGATGTGAGTTATGCCTACCATTGTCCCTTCATCCATTCCAACTTTTTGTTAATTTCAGAGTCTCTTCTTGGTCCTTATTCTCTCAAAACTCAGTGCCATGGAGTCCATGCTGAGGCACATCAGCCCCTCTGCGTCTCCCGAGACTAACTGTGTCAAGGAGTGGAAGGCCCAGCCTGTCTTCCCATGGAGATGCTGGTGGTTTTGATCCACTGACCATGCAGGTCACTACCCAACTTGTAACCCCTCTGCCCCCAGGGCTGCTCTAGTGCTGCTATAAATAGAAATGTCACAGGTGGGTGGCCCTAACAAACAGAACCATAGCCCCTCACCATTCCCGAAGCAAGACGTCTGAACTCAGGGTCCCAGCTGTAGGGAAGGCTTTCGTTCTGGGCTGCTCTGCAGGAAGGTCCTTGTGGCTTTGGAGCATCTTCTCCTCACCTCTGGGGTGAGCTTTCCGTGGCGCGGCATCTCTCTTCCTCTGTCTCTTTTACCTCCTGTGAGAGATCCTTGAAGAGATGATTGGCTTGGATGTAGGGGTTAGGATTGGCAGCACTTCTATTTGACAGGCACAATTCAGTCCATATCCCTAACTGCTCTGGACGCCTAGGTGCTCATGGCCGCTTGGATGCCTTGACACCCTCTGCGGCATCACCCCAACTGCTCCGTAGAGACAAGCGTCCATCCCTGTTTCACGTCCATAGCCATCTCGCGCTGCTCTCCCAGTGAAGGAAGTGTTGTCTTGTTATAGGTGCTGTTCAATCCGTTCTGACCCATAGCAACCCAACACACACACAGGAAAACTGCATGGGCCTTCGCTATTTGTTCCAATGGTTCCTCTGCCTCGACCCATTGTTGCAACCACTGTGTCAGTCCATCTTTTCCTCTTTTTCTCTGTCCCGCCACTTTGCCAAGCTTGATGTCCTTCTCCAGACACTGGTGTTCTCCTGACTATATGTCCCAAGTATATCAGAAAAAGTCTCACCATCCTCGCCTCCAAGGAGCACATATTTCTTCCTAGACTGATCAGTGTGTCCGTGAAACAGTCCATGAGACTTGAATTGTTCCTTTCCAGCAACACAGAGCAAACATAAGTTCAGGCGTTAGAACATTGCCATCTGATTCATTGAGTCCATGCTGATGTGTGGGTCACATCCCCTTCCTTTATTCCGTGTGTCATTTTGAGGAAATGTGTCCCTAACAATAACTGGTGTTGGCGGAAAGCTCCTGTGGTTGAGTGTGGACTAAGTGCTGTGGAACCGCTGCACATCCTTATCGAGGGGTCCTGGTGGTTCAGTGGTGATGTGCCGGGCTGCTAATCAGAGGGTGGACAGTTCGAATCCACTAGCCACTCTTCCGGAGAAAGGCAGGGCTTTGTACTCCTCTGAAGAGTCGCAGTCTCCCAAACCCACGGCAGCAGTCCTACCCTGTCCTACACGATCGACTTCGATGGCAGTGGGTTTCACCACCTATCGAGTGAGGACGGCATTATCTTCAGCTTAGAGATGCGGAAGCTGAGGCCAGGAGAAATGAACTCACATACCCAGGCCACAAACAGCTAGTAAGGGTGAATCCGACTTGGCTCATGCCGATTCCATCCACGCTTGTCATTTTACTCTGCTGCCTGTTAAAACAGCTTCAAGTCAAGACGAGTTTTAGGACTTACTGTGTTCTGAGCTCTATTCCTGCAACACTAGACGTGGGAGCAAAAAAAAAAAAAAGGTGAAATTGCTCTGAGAGTCAAGAGCAAGGGTTTCAAGAAGCAAGCTGCCGCCCAATTGTGAGGCGCTGGCGGGCATCTCCGTGGGGAGCACCCTAAATTGTCCCCAAACCCTTTTCCCCTTTTCAGAAAGCATACTTTTGCTTAAAGCACGAAGCATGTCCAGGATTTTCCTAGCAGGTTGCATTTGTGTAAGCAAAAAAGGAGGAATTTTTTTTAAGAACAAATAGTTCATTGTATCTAAGAGTTATTTGTATGTCAAGCATAACTGGTTTTAATGCAGCATCCTGCCTTCTGTCTGGCCACAACATGGACACTTAGAACTTATCCTGATGGAAATATTTTCAACAAAATTTATCAATAAATTCTTTTCAGATTGATCTTTTAAACAGCTGTCTGCAGTACACTTAGAGTGTAAATTGGCTTCTTTATATTTTCACTCGTGCTTTATCCACAGGATGTATTTCAGTTTGGCCTTGTCCTTCAAGAATAATGAATTATGCTATGATGTCCATCTAAAAGGACCTTCAACAAGTTAAACCAGGGCTCTTAACAGACTGTCCTTGTCTTTCAATAGGCACAGTCACTGGCAGCCTCCCTGTCTACCAGACAGCTGCTGCGCATTTCCCGACGGCTGTCACTGTACCCTGATGAAAGTCTTCACAGTGCCATCCAGAAGGCCTGCCTCTCCAGGTACCCACCTTCTCCCTCCCGCCAACTCCATACCTCTGGGTCTTGATTAAAGCAGACATTTTAAATTTAATCAGCTGGAAGCATTGGTTTGTGCTTAGCAATTTCAGACTGGAGTTTCTTGTTTAGAAAGTACTGGGTCCAGCTCCAGTAGCCACTAATGTTTATTGAGTGTTATCCTGATCCCTGAACATCACACCCACATCTTTACATATGTCATCTTAAATGACAATGATTTTGACAGGTAGTTTTTAGTTGAGAACTCAGGTGAAGTAATTTGCTCATGAGACATAGTCATAACAGTTGGGGTTAGAATTGGAAGGGTGGGTCATTTGATTTCTGAGTTCATCCCCTTCAGCATTAATGATCACTCCCAAAATTTGCAGTAGAAATTTCCTTGCTCGAATATAAAAAGTTACATATCTACAGATAGACTCAACATTCACAAAACTGTAATTTAAAAAAACAGAAATTTTTAGATGTGCATATATTGCATAGATTGATTAAGCAGCAATTTAAAAAATCAAAAGTATCCATTCCATGAAAGAAATCATGGAATTTAGTGATTTTAAAATAGCACTGAAAAATGCCACTCATGGCTAGTTTTATTTTGAAATTTACCAGTTTGTCATGAGAGATATAATCTTTATCTTATATAAACTGTTATGGAGAATAACCAGTGTAAACTCCAGTTCATTCTGAGTTTGGCCAAATCTTGATACTTAAAGAAATTAAGAATAATTTTTGAAGATTTTTCATAGGAGGGAACTATAACAGAGCCTAAATTTTAAACACCCAATTTAAGGAATTCTATAGATGATAGTGGAAGCTCCAAATACATTTTCAGGATCCCTACATGGATTGAGTCTCCAGTGAATTCCCACTGATCATAATGTAGGAACATCAAAGAACATTGTAAAGAGAATTTTACCAGCTGTGTTTAGATTAGACTACAACACCATGTTATTCATTCTCTATTTTTAATATCTTCTGCTTCCTTTTTGTTTGAGCTTCCCTCCTCTGGGCTTGCATTTTAGCATTTACAATCCTTGGCTCCCACAAACAAGCTGGTGTGCTTCTTCGGCGGGAACTTGGCTGACACATCACTTTAAACAGCTGTTTATCTTGAGCAAAGACTCTAAGACCCCATCACTCTTTTTTCTGGTAGCCGAGCACCATCTGATTTCTTCTCCACACTTTGCTGTAGGATCCACATCTCCTTGAATTCCCTCTGAGTGTAGAGAGATGTCTATGCTGCCAGCCTTGGGAGAAGGTGTTAACAATTGTTTTTCCGTTTGAAAGAAAACTAGTCCTGTCCCTTCAGTTGGAATGTTTCTGCTAGCTTTTAAAATTAGTGTTCACTTACACTGTATATTTCATGTGTTAATACCCTGGTGATCTCATGCTAATCAGAAGATCTGGGTAACTTTAGATTTTTTTTTAATTGAAAGCCTGAATTTGAGACTATTTTTAAATAATGCAAGTGAACGTGGAGCTCAGTTGGCACGATGTGCCACACGTCGAATGGATAGCTTCCAGGTCAATGTGTCAGTAGTGTGAACCCAGCAGTCATCCCATGGGAGAAAGGGAAGGCGATCTGCTCCCATAAAGACTTACAGTCCCAGGTTTAGGGAGTTTATTGGGTTGCCTAGTGTGTGGGGGGGGATATCACATTAATGTGATTGTCATTTCTTCCTTAAATCCAGCCTTTTCTTCAGATGCTTGTTCAATTTCCAATCTGTAGCAAACATGGGGTGAGGACTGTAAGAGGAAGACCAAGGGCTCACCGGTGAGGGACAGATCACCAGCCTCTCTTTAGAACACGCCAGTGATTGATTAGTTTGTACTTTTGATTTTAATTGAAATGATACATTTGTAGACAATTTGGGAACTTTATGACTCCCTGGGTAGCAAAATTGGTTAAGCATTCGATTATCTGCCAAAAGACCTTAGAATACAAGCATGACTATCTACTTCTGTAGAGAGAAGAACCAAAATCCAAACTCGCTGGTAGCAAGGCAGTTCTTACTCAAATAGGTTGGTAAAATTGCCTCAATGAGTTTCCAAGGCCATAGACCTTTATAGGAACAGAACGCCTCATCTGTCTTCGAAGCACAGAGTGGGGGTGGGTTCCAATTGCTGCCCTTGTGTTACTAGGCCCAATGGGTAACCCTCTATGCAGCCAAGAAAACTCTGGAAAAGAGTTCTCCGTTGTTCCTATGAGTCAGAATAGTTTGGAAGACATTCCAACTACCAAATATCTAAATCACAGACTGACAGCCAATCGAGAAAGGTTCCAAGAGTTGGAAACATGGGGAAACCAGCACAGACCAATATTGAGAGTAGTCATACCAAGAGGGGAAGGGGAAGGTAGAAACACAGGGAATCCGGGACAGGAAAACCCCCTTTTCATGTCTTACACTGGCAATGTTTCCCTTCACCCTCTTTTCTGTTGTCTGTCCCCCAGGGAAGGGGTTATATGTAGATCATTGTGATTGGTTCCCCCTACTCCCCACAAACCTTCTCCTTCCCCTCTTGGTATGCTTCTCTCAGTTTGGTTACTACCTCTTAGGACAGAGGTAGGATAAAGATGTGTTCGCAGGGTGTATAGCTGTCAGGAGTGGCTGGGGACACTGAGGAGAGTCTGTGAGTTAGGAAAGTGTCCTATGTCACCGAAGTCTGATAGGAAGTAACAGAAACAGTACCCAGGCTGTCTGCTTTGTGGGATAGCAATGAAGAGAAGCAGATGCCAGGACAGGGCCTCCAGAAACCATGCAGAAGAAGCATCACTCCTGGCTCTAGACGAGAAGGGGAGGCCTTGGTCAGGAACAACAAGGCAAAAATCTAAGAA
>PVJH01007848.1:0-89506 GCA_004026705.1 Nesogale talazaci
TCTTTGAGATTCCAGGCATTCAATCATTTGTTAGCTGGGTACCATCGTTTCTTCTACTTTGTTTGCCTTTGTATCCATTTGTCATCAGCGATATCAGGAGTCAATTGGTCCATTGATTTTGATTTTTGTTCTTTGATACCTGATTGTTTCAACACCTCATGATTGCACAGGTAAATGATCTTCTTTTATGGTGGGTTTTGTTGCTTCTGAGCTAGATGGCTGCTTGTTTGTGCTCAAGTCTTTAAGACCCCGGATGCTCTATCTTTTGATAGCTGGGTCCTTCTGCTTTCTTCACCATCCTTGCTCATGCTCTTACATGTCCTCAATTGGTACATTGGGGATGTGTGCACACAGTGATATATGTTTGTTTTGTTTTGTTTTTTTCCGCCCCATTTGGTATTTATTGCCTAGACCTTTTACCACTTTCGCCACCATCTGACCATGCTGGCTGTTGTGCTTCCTCTGTGTGGCTGTGGTCTCTTCTCAGGTGAATGGTCTAATGTTTATCTTCAGGCTTTCAAGACACTTGATATATCCTTTGATGGCTGGGCACCTTCAGCTTTCTTCACCACATTTGTTTGTGCACCCATTTTACTTCAGTGATCGTGTTGGGCCATTGAGCCTCGAGGAAAGCCATATTCATAGAGAATCACATCATTACATAGGAGGAGGAGAGCAGGGTGGGGACCTAAGGCCCACTGGTGGGTAATTGGTCACCCCTTTACAGGGGAGTCACGGGGAGGAGACAGACCAGTCGGGGGGCAGCCAGGCAGTGATGATGCTTACAAGTTTCCTCTAATTCCTGAAGCCTTCCTCCCCGTCCCCCAACCATCATGGACCCAACTCTACCTTGCAAACCCAGATGGACTGGAGAAGTCACACTGGCATAGAGGGGAGCTGGAGATATGGTGAAACCAGGATGGATGGGCCCCTTCGGGCCAATGGTTAGATTGGAGATACTGGAAGGGTAGACAGAAAGGGGGGACCAACAGCAAGGATATATACACAAGCTCTTATTTGAAGGACGGGCATCAAAGGAGTGGGTTGGGGGAGAGGTCAGGCAGTGGCAGTGTACAATATGACAAAACAATAACAATGTATAAAGTATTGAGAGTTGGAGGGGAGGAGAAACCAGGGGAAGAGGGGAAGGAATGGAAAAGCCGATACTAGGGGCTTAAGAGAAAAGGTGGACAATTGGAGAACAATAATAGAAGTGGACATGAGAGGGTGCTTGATGAGTATACTTATTTATATATTGTGAAAAACGATGTATGAGCCCCCAATAAAATGATTGGGAAAAAAACTGGTATTGAGAAGAAGGCATTGGTCAGATCAATAACTGCCCACTAAGCACTAGGAGAAACATTATTCTGCTCAACCAATGAAATCACACCTGGAACTGCAGCTGCAATTTGAGTTTCCACCTAGTTAAGTTTAGAATAATTCACAGTAATTCTCTAAGATCCATCTTTTTTTTAACAAGCCACATAGATAAATTAAATAGGGATGATATAGGACTCAGCACCCCTGCATCCTTCGAATCTTTGATGGTGATATTAATCTCTGCAATCCTTTCAGGAAGGTGGTATTGCTTTTGGTTTACTATTTTCCTAGGCAACAGTGGTTCTAATAGTGTCCTCTTGACCTTTCCAGCCACATTTCAGGGATCCAATATGCTGGTTACAATATACCAGTTACTAAGTAAGTCTATTCCAATGATGCATTCTGAAACCAGAGAAATAATGACAGGATGCATTTGGGGGCCCACTGGCCCATGGTGATGCATACCTTAGCTAAAACTTCATCAATAACTTTACCTCCACATGCCCCCACTTTTGACTGGCAGGTCGACGAAACATTCTGGTTCTTCTGGAATTAGTGTCACCATCCAATAATCTCTTGTGTTAGTCCAGACAGACTAGAGAAACAAATTGATAGACACGCATATGGATATAAGGGAATGGTTTATATACCAAAGGAATGGAACACTGAGAAAGCATCCCAACCCAGTCCAGTTCAAAGTCATAAGTCCGATATTAGCCCATATGCCCGATACCAGTCTTAATGTCTCCTTCCGACTCACTGGCAGGAGTCTCCCCATGGCTCCTCACTTCCAGGGCTCAGGGTCCATCAACAGCATCCAGTGGTGGCAGAAGCAACTCAGCGCTTGCAGGGGTCTCCATGTGGCCTCTCCAGCTTCAGAGGTCTGGCTCCATCAGGACAAAGCCGTGTGGGTTCTCCTCCGGCTCCTTCAGCTCCTGGGATGCTGCCATCTTGTCTTGTCCGTAGTTCATTGTCTCTGAGACTAACTCCCAAAACCGGGAAGATAGCTTCTCATCTCCACGAGAGAAATATTGTGAGATTTCCCAGAAGTCTCAGGAGAAAACCATGCCCACATGGAGGCCTGATTGGCTACTCAATAACTATCTCCAGATAAACAGGCTAGACTCCACCCTACATCTCAATCATGAAATTAGCATAAGCACATGACTGCCACATCTCTGAAATTTGATTATTTCCTTTCCCATAATCAACAGCCACTCTTGTGAAATCTCCCTATCACAATCTCTAATGACATAGTTTCTAACAAGGATATTAATAAGTACAAGTACTTATGATTTTACAATATGTTTTGGTGGGGGGTATACAAAATTCAATCTATAACAAAAGTCTTATTTTGAAATACAAAATGCTATGTTTATCCTCTTTGACTATCAGGAAATAATCCACCCACAAAAATCATGCACAGTGATCATTTTAGACATTAGCTTAACGTTGTCCATCTCTATGTAGTATAGTTATATAATTGACTGTAGACCCTATATATGAATTGGCATCAATATTGTTGTTTATATATCCTTGATTCTGAATGAAGAATATCTTTTCACTTTGTGCCCTAAAGTACTCATTATTTCTCCAGGTGCAGATGGAGACACATATAAAATTTGATAGTGGTATTTTTTTTGTGCAAGTTTCAAGATGTTGGCCAACTTCTTTGGCAGCTGTCCAATGTACATAATTGCATTTGGCTTTCTAAATTTCTCCTGATGCTTGAATTGAATAAGGTGCTCCTTTGCATTTGCATTTTGAAAAGCCTTAATTGTGCTACATTAAGCAGCTAACCCCAGCTGCCATCTCAACTCTGGCTGGTATTAGTGAACTTTATAAGTGTCAGCAAATCACTTTGAGAATTTTCAATCAAAGGAAAGCCATTAGTATTCCTGGATCTATATGAACGAAATGTTTTGGTTTTGTGCAATGTCGTTTTGTTGCAGTAAGCATTCCTGAAGTAATTTTCCCACAACTCTACTCACCAAAAGTTCATATTAAATTGTATAGGGCTTGCTTGTTTGCTTGCTTCTTAAGAATTGCACTTGGAATGGCATCACACTTGGAAGTCAGGGGAGCAGACCATTAATTTTAACTCTCTTCTGTCCTACCAATGCTGCTGGAATGTCATTCAACTTGTAAAGTAGTTAGAAATCTGAACTGAAGAAGATTCTCTCATTTCCAAAGTCCACTATGACCACAGATGAGAAAATTAATCACATCTCTTTAGAAAATTCATATTGAAAGAAAGGGAAAGTTATCAAGGGATTAGAGAAAGTCAAGGTGAAGTTGCTGTATTCAAGGCTGAAGAAATTTAAATAGATTTTACTGCAGTTAAAATAATTTAATTGATTAAATGATTGAGGAGATATTGAATAAAGGTAAGGCATTAGGAGACAGATCCAAAGATTTGAAAGAGAATTAGAAGAGGGATACGTCCTATATTAAAGCAACAGGGAAAAAATAACATGAGTACAGATGTAACTATGTGGATTTGGTAGCAGGAAGCTGAAGGAGTTCCCATCTGATGCCTTCTATTTTCTTCAGGAAGTAGGAGGAGAAGTCATCTGCTGAGAATGAAGAGGAGTTCAGAATATTTGAGGTTCAGATAGAATGTAGAAAGCCTTTGCAGAGAGAGAGAGAATGAACTGGTAGGGGAAGTACAGAAGAATTGACAGGCTTGGAAAAGGACCCATATGCAGTAGCACCAATCAGTCTATCTTTGTATGCAACTATTCCCATGTTAGGCAATTCAGGTGTTGGCACAGAGTCGGATATGAGAATATATTCAAAGTAGGAACTTTGACAGATAATTTTTAGCAGAATATGTGAGAGAATTATTCAAATAATGGACTATGGGATCTCAAAAAATTAATAAGAATTCAAAACCACCACAAAAGAAAAATAGGGCTTTCTCCTCCAGAGTCGGCATCATTCGATAGCAGTGAGTTTGGGTTTTTGAGATTTTATCTCTATGAGCCAAAATTATAATTTGTTTTCTCTGTTCTGAGTAAATACCAAAGGTTTCTTTTTTAGAGAGACTTGCGCTGTGTGAAAACAACAACCTAAGCTTGTTCACAGGCAATAAAAAAATAATTTTAAAGTATCTTACAAAAACAGTATTTCTTTTCAAAGTATTCAGAAAGTAGCAAGAAGCATTATTCAAAGTGTCCTTATAAATATGAAAACTAGGACAACTGAATATTCATATGTAAAAGAAGGAAATCTGGAAAGGTTGTTCCCATCTTCTTGCTACTCTGAACAGTGCTGCAATGAACCTGGGTGTGCATAAGTCTGTACTATCATTAATTCTTTAGCAAAGAGATGGCTGGATCTTATGAAGTTTCTCTTCCCCATTGTTTGAGTCAACTCCATGTAGTTTTTCACAGCTATTGTACATTCTGATAGTCCAACCAACAGGGTACAATCTCTCTACACTTTCTCCAGTATTCTTATCTTATATTTTTTGCTTTTTTTTATTTAGTTAGCTGTGATTGTCAGTGTAAAATGGTGTCTAACTCTTGCTTTGATTTGTATTTTCTATGGTTAATGATTGTAAACATTTCTTATATTTGTTGGGCATTTATGTATCATTCTTGGTTAACTGTCTGTTCATGTCCTTTGCCCATTTTTTTAAATTCTTTTTCTTATTGAGGTGTTGTTGTTTTCTACAGATCTTAGAGATCCATCTCTTGTCTATTATATGATTGAAAAAAACTTTCCAATAGAGTGATATTTTGACTCTATTACTGAAGTCATTAGAAGCACATAATTGTCTTATTTTTAGTAAGCCCCAGTCACCTATTCTGTCTTCTACTGTGTGTTTCCTTTGTCATATTTAATAGTGTGTCTATCCTCTATAATAGGACCTTATGTTTTTCCTTATTTTCTCGGTGAAGGTCTTTATAGCTCTGGAATTTACATGTAGGTGTCTAAAACACCTTGAGTTCATTTTTGTGTATGGGATAAAGTATGGGTCCTGTTTCATTCTTCTGCAGGTGGAGACTCAATTTTGCCAGCACCCTGACTGAAAATCTCTCATTTAATGTTTTCTGGATTTTTGTCTCAGATCAGTCATCTGTAAGTAAGTAAATTTATTTCTGAGTTCTCTATTCTCTTCCATTTACCTATGTAGCTATTAGTGGAAAAGCACCAGGCTATATAAACAATAATGACTGGGTAAGAGGTATTGAGGTCTGGATATGAGACCTCCTATTTTGTTCTTCTTAAGAAGTTCTTTGGTTATCCTTGGTCTCTGCCAAAGATAAGTAGTGGAAGCCTACAGTGAGCAAGTGAACTAGCAGTGGGACCTGCCTGTAGCAGAGGCTCAGGATTCCAGGAGGTGAGGATAGATTGAGGTGCCTCATTGATGGTATTTCTCCTTTTGCCCCTTGTTCTCTGTAGAACCACAGTCTCTGAGGTGTGGAGACCTTGGTCCATTTACATTTAAGTTGTCTTCCAAGTTTTCAAGGCATTTTTCTTTTCTTTTCTGTTTTTTTCCTGCCCAGGGCGCCCTGACATTTTTCTCTTGTGTAGATATTTTTCTGATTGTTGTAGAGTGATTTTGTGTGTCTCAGTAGCCATGTTGACCAGAAATTCTATTTTGTACACATTTTTGAATTTTAGTTAACAGTTTGGGGGGGGGGGAATGAGAAACTGGGATTTTGATAGGAATTACACTACCTATGCAGAGAAATTTGTGCAATATTGCTGCTTTAGTAATATTAAGTCTTCAAATCCATGTTCATGAGGTATCTTTCCATTTACAGTATATTGGCCTGCTTTAATTTAAAGAAATTAGTGATGTCTTTGGGGTTTTGACGTACTAGTTTTATAATTTGTATATTTATAATTTTGGGTTACTTTAGTTCCCATATAGTTTATTATTCTTGCTATTCTAAGTGAATTCTATATGCTATTCTAAATTAGATTGCTTTCTTAATTTAGTTTTCCAAATTTATTATTATTATTATTGTATATAAATGTAAATGATGTTTCCATATTTAGCTTGTATCCAGCAACCTTGATGTGTTTGTCAACTGGCTTTCATAGTCTCTGTGAATGTGGATTCCTTAGGATGTCTATCTGCAATATCATGTCACCTGCAAACACCTCGTTGTACCATAGAAATACATTAAATTCAGTGAAAACACCTTGGTAATATGTTAATAGTTTTAAATCTGATCATTCTCTTAGAAACATTATACTTAGTGTCCTTTTGCTTTATATTCCCATTTAAATTGAGTATTAAGGGAATGCAGTATTGTAAGTGTAACTTTGCCCATACTCTTATATAGAGGTGTGTTAACCATTTTTACCTTTTATGACACTTTTCCTCCCTTCCTCCAAGGGATTATTGTGGATTTCTTTTTTTGATTGAGTCAGCATGCTACATTCTTGCTTGTCAAAACACTCATGAATTTTGGACTTTGAATTGATAAATCTTCATGATGTGTGGGGAAAGTACATGAATTTATATTGTGCGACTCAAACCATCTAAAATTGTATGCTCAGTCATTTCTATACACACATAAGCTGTAGAAAGGCATGTCAGACTGTAGCTCTCAAATCGTCAATATGATTCTGGATGGCTTTGGGGTTCTTTGTTTTCAGCTTTCTATAATACATAAAAAATCTTGACAAGTGCAGGGGAAGTGATTTTTAAAATTTGCACAGTGTCCTCTCTGTCTAAAGAATAAAATGATCTTTCTGGCACATCAATACATGTGTGTGTATGTGTGTGTATTAAATGAGTAAATATAAATGATCATCACAATGTAGTAATATAAAAAATTTGCTTGGGTTTTTCTTTTTTGACTTTTCCTATGTGTCATATAATTTAAAGTATTTCTGCAATTATTAACTCATTTAGTCATTATAAGAATGCTATGAGATAAGACCTCAAAATAAAAAAAAACACAACCATCGAGTTGATGCAGACTCATAGTGACCTATAGAATGGGGTAAAACTTCCCCTGTGAGTTTTCAAGACTGTAACTTTTTGCAGGAGGACAAAGTTTCATCTTTCTCAAGTTGCTGCCCGTGGTTTCAAACTACTGACCTATGGTTAGCAACCCAAAGCATGACCACTATGCCAACAGAACTCCAAGAGGTTCTATCAATCCCTACAGTGCACATCAGGAAACCAAGCTCGAAATAAGGGGTTCTAAGTGATAGGGAATTACATGAAAGATCTGGACTTTGAACCCAGGTAGATTGAGCCAGGTTCCTATCTCTTCACCATTCAAAATGTTAAATCATATAATGAGCATACAGTGATTTGGCAAGCAGCTTAAAAATAATAATTAAGCATTTTTTAAACAGAAAAAGACAAAGATGCCAGCTAACACTGTTTTATTAAACATTTTAATGAAAGTACTAATAAAGGCAGCCAATAATTCTTGTTTCATAATTGGACAGGAAGAGAAAAAATTAGAATTGGTATGTTTATAGATTATAAAGAACCTCCTACCAAAAAATATCAGTGGCAAAAAGTTAGTGGAAAATAATACTATGGCCTAATTCATAAAAGAGTTCATTCCTTATCATATGGTAGCAGGTAGTATGTTTTACCTGGTAATATTCCAAAAATAATCCATAAGGGATCAAAATCTATTTTTGAAAAATAAAATGTTAACTTCTAAAAATAATATGCACAAAATCATTTTGATATCAAGCCAGACAAATATCTTTAAATAGAGCACAAAAATGTTTACCCTAAAGAAAATATGAGTAAACTTGAATACTGTAATATATATAAAGTTTATACAAAAACTTTAAGAAACAATAAACAAATTTCAAAGATAAGTCACAGAATGGGAAAAAGAAACTTTATAACCAACAAATTGAAGCAGAATTTGAGGAATATAATATCACTGCACCTTTATTACTTTGTCATCTTATATATATATCCCAAATAATAATGAGTCCTATGTTCCCTTTAGGTCACCGTCTCCCTTCAGTTATTGAAACATTCTCTTTTATCAAAATTCCTTCAAGGTTTTAACTACTGCCAGCAAGTTTCTGTTGCAAAAAGATACCTTGACACCAAGGAGATATAACTGGCTTCTTCTCTTAGTCAGTAACAGCAGCTCCTTTTCATAAGCTGCTTTCTGACTCATCCCCACTTGAAGTGGGAGGGATGAGGGAGAAGTCAGAAGGAAACTATTACTTGAGAGATCATTTCACAAGTTGGCTTGTTTTCTCATCTCGGTCAAGTATTAAAGAAAACTGACATTTTTTTCCTTAAAATACATTTCCTTCAAACTCCTTAGAGATTTTCAAGTGCTGGGAAACTCTCTGGTATCAACTTGGACATGGGTAATGTGTTAGGCAGGGTTTTCTAGAGAAACAAAAGCAAAAACACTGATGAGTATATATATATATATATGTGTATGTATATAAGTGTCTATGCATATATATTTATATATATAATCAAAAAGGAACACAACAGCAAATTAGTCTATACCAGCAGTAAAGAGAGCTCCATCCAACATACTTTTGTGGGACAGGGGATATACTGAAGGTCTGTCCAACCACAGGACAGTGGGAAGCTAAAGTGGTGAGCTGTAGCAGAGGCCAATAGCGCAGCGTGGCAAAGCAGGGCTCAGTGGAGCCTCACAGTGGAGCCTCACTACGTGGTGGTGCAACATGGTGTGCCCGAGGTCCAGTGTGGGCCCACAGGCAGCAGACACAGCAGGGTGGGGCTGTGTCTCCCAGCAGAACAGCACAGCAACCCGGTCCTCTGCAGTTCGTTCAGAGGCTGCCTTGGCCAGTGTAGCAGAGCCCTGCACGGCTCACAGGTAGCACACCACGCAGTTGTGGCCAAACAGCTCACTCAGAAAGCATGCTAGTCCAATCACCAAGGAAAGAGAGAGAGAGATGCCAGCCTCAAAGGATCATTTCCTGTGGTGGCATGGTTGGCTCAGAAAACCTATCACAGATAACATATCTTTCATTCGGCTGATCATTTCATTTCTTTTGCTTTTTTTTCCTTAATCATTTTATTGGGGACTCAAACAACAATCACAATCCATATATACATCCGTTGTGCCAAGCACAGTTGTACAATTGTTTCTCATCATTCTCTGTCTTTTGTTTTTGTTTTTGTTTTTGTGGGCATCACTGCCTCTGGTGGTCATGGGAGCTACCCAGCTGCCGCTGGATTTGAACCGGCAAGCCTACGGGCTGCAGTTCCACACTCAACCACTTACGCCACCGGGGCTCAGCCCTCTCATCATTCTCAAAACATTTTCTTTCTACCTGGGCTTTTGGTATCAGATCCTCGTTTTTCACCTCCCTCCCCACTGCCCCCTCCCTCATGAACCCTTGATAATTTATGTTATTATTATTTTGTCATATCTTACACTATCTGATGTCTCCCTTCACCCACTTTTCTGTTGTCCACCCCACAGAGAGGAGGTTATATGTAGATCCTTGGTTCTCCCTTTCTACCCTACCTTCCCTCCACCCTCCCAGTATCGGCACTCTCCCCACTGATCCTGAAGGATTCATCTGTCCTGGATTCCGCATTTCCATTTCCTATCTATACCAGTGTACATCCTCTGGTCTAGCCGGTTTTGTAAGGTAGAATTGGGATCATGATAGTTGGGGGGAGAAAGTATTTAAGAACTAGAGGAAAGCTGTATGTTTCATCATTGTTACACTGCACGCTGAGTGGCTTGTCTCAGACTCTTCTGACTCTGTAAGACTCTTCTGCAGTTCCGCAGTCCCTATGACTCTTCTGTAAGGGAATGTCCAATTGGCCACAGATGGGCTTTGGTTCCCCATTCTGCACTCCCCCTCATTCACCTTGATATGATTTTTGTTCCTTTATGTCTGATACATTATCCCTTCGATACCTTGTGATCACACAGGCTGATGTGCTTCTTCCATGTGGGTTTTATTGCTTCTGAGTTAGATGGCCGCTTGTTTACTTTCAAGCCTGTAAAGACTCCAGACGCCATATCTTTCGATAGCTGGGCACCATCAGATTTCTCCACCACCTTTACTTACGCACGCATCTGTCTTCAGCAATCATATTGGGAAGGTGAGCACACAATTATGTGATTTTTTCTTCTTTGATATCTGAAACTTGATCCCTTCGACATCTAGTGATCACACAGGCTGGTGTGCTTCTTCCATGTGGGCTTGGCTGCTTGTCAGCTAGATGGATCCTTGTTTACCTTTATGCTTTGAATGCCCCAGAAGCTTTATCTTTTGATCGCTGGGCACCATCAACTTTCTTCACCACATTTGCTTATGCACACATTTGTCTTCAGTGATCATGTCAGGAATGTGAGTGTCGTGGAATGCCAGTTTAATAGAACAAAGTGTTCTTGTATTTAAGGAGTACTTGAGTGAAGGCCCAATGTCTATCTGCTAAAAATACTAAACCTATAAATGTATGCACATGGATCTATTTCCCCGTCATCATATATAAATATATTTACATATGTATATGCCTATATTTAGACCTCTATAAATGCCCTTTACCTCCTAATTCTTTCTTCTATTGCCTTTTACTTTTCTCTTTTCCCATTATCATGTTCAGCCTTCATTTGGGTTTCTGTGTTTCCGCTAGGATATGTTCCCCTTGAATAAGCCCTACCAGATCTCTTACACCCTCCTCACTACTGATTTTCAGTTGCTTGTAATTCCCTTGTCCCTGAGTTTTTTTAATACCACTTTCTTTCCGCCACCACCCCCTGCTCCCCCTCTCCCATGTTCTTTTGCTGTCTTTAGGAAACGAATGGTTCATTGGTTTCTGTCTTCTAAGACTGTATTACCTGTCAATGGAACCATAGGAAACAGAACCAAAAATAACCTCTTTGGCTCTTTCCCACTGACCCACATCTAGCACAGCAAAAGCTGTACCCAAAGCAACCATCTTCCCTTGGCCCACTAGTCACAGCTATCTATCCCATTTTTGCCAGGTCCAGTTTTGAGCCGAGCATCAACCACTATTCTTCAGCATCTTCCTAACTTCAGTGAGTACATATTAAGCCCTATGGCGAGTCCTCCTGACATGAGACAAAGCACCTCTGACTCTTCCCCCCTTAGGTACAATAGACACAGGTCACACCTAATAAATGCTTTTTGAACATAATTTGTTTTTAATCATCAACAGCATGTTTTTAATCATTTTATAGGGGGCTCATACATCATTTTTCACCATACATAAATAAAAATACTGTGCCAAGCACCCTCACATGTCCACTTCTATTATAGTTCTCTAATCGTCCGCCTTTTCCCTTGAGTTCCTTGTATCGACTTTTCTGTCCCTTCCCCTCTTCCCCTGCTCTCTCCTCCCCACCAACCCTCAATACTTTATACATTATTATTGTTCTGTCATATCTCACACTGCCCGACCTCTCCCCCAACCCACTCCTTTGATGCTCGTCCTTCAAATAGGAGCTTATGTGTATATCCTCGCCGTTGGTTCCGTCTCTCTTACCTTCTAGATAGTTAAAGAAGAGCTCTGGTTCTAGATCGGGCTCCTTGGTGGGCAACTAATTACAAGGTGCAAGGCCATGGACTTGGCGGTTCAAACCCAGCAGCAGTTCTCCAGGAGCAAGGCTCGGTAGCTCCCACACCACCAGAGAGCAGTGATGACCCCCCCCCAAAAAAAAAGAATTTTCAGTCTTGATAACTCACAGGGAGAGTCTCAGAGTAAGAATCAAATTGATGGCAGTGTGTCTGGTTTGGAGGGGTGTGAAAGGCCTAAGAATGAAGAAGTCATGTTTAATATTGCCTTACAAATTTATACATTCTTTGTTTCATTATTTGCTTCTTTATGATCGTTTCATTGTGAATTAGGTGAAGGTTTACAGAACAGATCACAACTTTACATTGAACAACTCTTGCACATTTTTTTATCAGCTAAGCCTTTGCAATCCCCCTAGTGAGTCATCAGTTATTCTGATTCCTACTGTGTTTCCATTCCTGCTTCATTCCTTAACTTCTTATTGTTAGGTAAATGCTGCCCTTTTTCATGTTAAATGATTGATCATTCTACCATAGGCTTGAGCTCAATTTCTGACCTGATACATCTATTAAAGCAGTAAGCCTACTCTCTTTGATAATTTTAAGATATTTTGATAACTTTTATTTGTGACAGTTTACAGAACAGATCATCAGTTTTATATTCAATAGCTCATCAATAGATCATTTTCTTGCCCTATTTCTCTCATTTCCCCATCATCTTTCTCTTGTTGGGAATTGTTTTCCCCTTCATTTAAATCATACCTACCTATCCCCCATAGACTCCCAAATTTTTTGGACTACCGCTCCCTATTCAAAAAAAAAATGCCCAAGGGTCGTTGGCAATTTAAAATATTTATGCTGTAACCTACAATCCAGGATAATTTTCAGGTACCTGCTTTGGCAGCCCCCTAGATAATTCCAGCACACACCCCCCACACACACACCCCAAGAAGTTGTACTACCCCCTTGGGAAACACCATTAGCTGGAAGCTTTCCCATCCCTCCATTACACTCATCCCTGAAAACAATAAAAGTATGCCTTTTTCAGTGTGAAAATCTGTTCTTGATCTTTTTTTTGTAATAGTGGTCTCATAGCATATTGGTCTTTTGGTGTTTCACTACTGTGATTCTGCATAATATCCCCCAGGTTTATCCATGCCATGAGTTGTTTCACAGATTTTATCATTATTTTTTCAGAATTGCAGAGCATTTCATTGTGTGTATGTACCAAAGTTCATGTATTCACTCTTCCACTTATGGGCATTTATATTATTTGTACCATATTGAGATTGCGAACAGTGTTTTGATGGCCAGGAGTGTGCATAGATCTGTCCATGTTCTGCCTCTTACTTTTTTAAGATACCCACCAAGTTGAGGACTCAAACAGCATGACACTGATGGTGGAGGGATAGGCAATGTTTCCTCTGCTGCACAGAGCATCATTATGGGCAGGACCTCCTTGACAGCACCTAAGAACTACCTACAAAATGCTCATTACAACCATGTGAGGTTGATCAGATTATAGACCAATTTTCTAAGTGAGAAAGTCAAGACACAGACTGGTCAAGAATGTGGGAGAACTAGAATGGGAACCAAATTAGGTCATGCCCTACACCACTCTGCTATGCAGTCTCATGACTTCAGCCTATCACCTTTGGTATCTCCGTAATATTTTCTATGCCTACCAGATATGTGCACTCAAATTTCCTACAAGGAGGTCAGCATCAATGTATGCAGCTTCTCAAATTTCTTTGTTTTCATGCTGTACATTTTCTTGTTCAGATCCTCTTCAGTTCCCACTTATAGGAATCCCCCTTAACAGATCTCTCTCTTTCTGCCTCCAGAGTCTCAAAGGATGATCCGATAACTCCCCAAAGGGAGTCCATAATAGCATTATTTTCATATAAGAATATCTTTGGGGACCTGAGCTCCGGTGGCATAGTGGTTGTGTGTCGGACTGCGGCCCACTGGCTTGGCAGTTCAAATCCAGCAGCAGCTCTCCAGGAGCAAGGCTGGGCCTCCTACTCCCACCAGAGGACAGTGATGCCCCCAAAAAATATCTTTGATGAAGATATATTAATATTTCAAATATTGAGCTCACATCTTTTAAATATACTGTGAGACAAGATGGAAACCATGGATGCATATGCCTATCCTGACAGAGATCAATATAATATATATAATGTTTATCTCAAGGAAATTTTATTTTGCACATTTAGTTATATGCTGAATTATTTTTATCAACTATTTAAAAATTAAATCTATCCTAATTAGAATATTAAGATGTTACAAACTTTGTATCTGAAATTGAGTTTGAATGTGTCCCAATAGTTGAGCTCAGTGAACATGTTAATAATATTAATTCTTTAAAATTATATAACAAAATGTACTAATATTGGGGAGGTCAGTATAACTTAAAGAATCAATATTTTTCATTATGATTTTGCATGGTGTTAAAAAAAAAGTATGGACTCACCTACTCAAAAATGTAAGATAGAACAATAGATCTTATTATAAAATTAATAGATATAGTTTTAAATTCTATGTTAAAATGAACCTTTGCAAGACAACCACTCACGGAGTTTTATTATCAAAGGGTATGGGCTGCTCTCAGTTTGAAGTTCCTCAGCCATGACATAAACACACATCATCCATGGCATCCGCCTGCACCTCTCTACACACTGCCTACCATGGGAATCCGTGAGCAAGGCTGATCCAGGCAAACATGAAGCTCATGCTGCTCGCTGTGCTGTGAGTAATGACTGAGGTATTCCCAGGCCTCTGCCAGCAATCAAGAAACAGTTAACAGGCTGCTTGTTAGCTTGTAAGCAGGGGAAAGCCTCTGGCCCTTCACACCTCCAATCAGATTCTGTGTTGAGAACATTTTTTTTAATCAATGTGAGGAGACTTTGTTAGGTAATTCAGGGTAATACATTAAAGTGATTAAGATAGACGTGGCCCAACGAAAACCATTATCTACAGCAAATGGGCAGCCACTGAAGATGTTTTACAATGAATATAACACGGTTAAAGTGCTACTTTAATCAAAGTCATCTGATAATGGTGTGTCAACTGTCAATACAAAGCTGAACTTAGACCCAAATATCAACAACTGTAGCAGTTAACACTGATTGACGGCTTACCAATAGAAAGGTATTATGATAAGTGTCCCTACAGACACTGACTGAAGCAATTATAAAATTTATAAAGTGCTTGCTATGTTAATGCTATATTAAGTCATTAACCATGCACACATACCATATATAGTAGATAATGATACTGTCATCCATTTACAAATAAGAAAACAGAGACATCCAAAGATACATAACTTGCCTGAGATCATAAACAAGTAAATAGTAGGTGTAGAATTTGAATGTAGGAAGTCCTCTCCCAGACACTTTGTTCTTAGGCACCTATATGACCACTTGGGCAGTACTATGGATTAAATTGTGTACCCCAAAAAAATATGTCCTCTGGATCAAACCATGATTTTCAGGGCCGCTCAAGTATACATTTACATTTACATGTAGAGAGCATCTGTGTAGTAAGGGATATAAATTAAATTTGTAGACTTGTTTTGGTTTTTCTTCAAGAAGACATCTGTGGTTCTGTGTTAAAGAGCTTCCTTTGGAAATCCTGAGGAGAAAGGCCTGAGGCCTCCTGAGCTTTTCTTTTGGTCTTTCAAACAAGCCTCATCCCAGGAGGGCAGCATCTAATCTGGGTGTTGACTGAGAGTGATGACTCAAGACTCCATGTCAGCAACGACGTGAACCAAGGCCTCCCTCTTCCTCTTGGCTAAGTCTCAGGTACATCTACTCCTCTCTGGGCATCAAAATCCTTCTCAAAAACAGATTTCCTCCATGAAGTGGAAATGTTCAAGGCACACATTACATCACTAGCTTCACCACCCAAAAGAGAAAAATTCTCCAATTCTAACTCACAATTATTCTAAAATGGATTCTGTTTCACCATTCAACTAAAATTCCATTTAGTGACCACTGCCTCACTTTCTGACCTTGAGCTGATATGCTAGCACAATCCCAGCTACTTGTCCGTCTATGGATGCAAGTTGGATGATGGAGAGTGATAAAGAGCAAATTAGGAAGTAATGACGGTAATTCCTACGAGGATCACGTAGCTGAGACTGGAGATGAGCTAGCCTCTAAAGACGTCAGTAAGAATGATCCCGGACAAAGAGGTGCAAGAAATCTTCACATCAATTTATTTTGGCTTATCCAGCAATAGTTTAGGGAAATTGTTTGAAATTGCTTCCACTTTGATTCATAGCTGGTCCAAAGATTTGATCCCCAGGAGATGCCCCCATTGCTAATGTATAATAATCCATATATATATATAAACATGCTGTTTATATACATTCACATGCATACCTACACTAATACCCCACAGTCATTGCATACTGACATTAAATGTCCTTTGATTTCTAACTCTATAATAATACTGAACAGGTTTTCTAGTGCTTGCTTATGTTACATTCTTAGGATGGCCATTTTTTAAACTTAAAATGATATCTATTAATTGTTAAGGACATGATTTATTATATCTTAGGTAATTCAGCAAAGTTAGCATTCATAAAAACATATTTTCTCATATATGAGAGGATATCAAAAGTTTGTATAAACAGAATTAAAATATAATGGATTTTCAAAATATTTTTCTCAATAGTATTTTAAATCTATACTCTGGCCAGATGAATGATGCTGTTATTACTTACCATGTTGTATGAAGTTTACTTACATAATTTATCAGGAAACATAAATAATGTCCATGTTGTGAAACACATACACATAGCTTTATGATATACATGTATCACACAGCTACACACATACAAGGAGGTACCCAAAAAATGGAACTTTTTTCAAAGTTAAGCCTTTAATTTTTTTTTTACAAACCAACCGTATCGTCTTCAAAGTACTCTCCATTACACTAAATGCATGTTTCGAATCTGTGACTCCATTCTTGGAAACATTTTTCAAACTCATCTGTTTGGATGGCTGACAGCATCTCCCTCGTTTTTTCTGTACCTCTTCTAAACAATCAAATTCCTGACCTTTCATGTCTCTCTCATTAGCATTAAGAAAAAGAAGTTGCACTGAATGGGGTCAGTAGAGTCAGGTGCATGAGGAAAGAGAGGCCTGCCAACATGTGGTTCACTGAGAGGGCTGTGTGAGCAGGTGCATTGTCATGGTGGCAAAACAAGTCCCCCATCTGCCACAAATCAGGCCATTTTTGTCGCCCTCTGTTAAGCAATCTTTTCAGAACCTCTAAAAAGAAAACTTGAATAACATTCTGACCTGGGGAATGAACTCCAAATGAACTATGAGTTGACATTTTCACTCTCTTGGGAAGCTAATGGACATCCATAACAAAGTCTGTCATCAATCGACATTTCACCTTTTTTGAAACAAGAAAAGCACTTGTACGCTTGAACTTTTTCCATAGCACTGTGCTTGTGAACTCTGCTCCACAGTACAACAGTTTCTACAGCATCTGTGCAGAGCAGGAGTCCCAGGCACACACTGTTCTCTTAAACTGGTGATCACAAAAAATGGGATTCAAGTGAAACTGCTTTCACAAAAAAATTCAGTGACCAGGGAGAACCTTCTGAGGTGATGCTAATGGGTGCACTAACTTTGAGTGAGTTGGTCAAAGCTCACCTAGCAGGAAAAATGCATACAGCAAAAGTTCTGCTACACCCAGTGCAATTCCTTTTCGGGGTTTAACCCCTGATTTATACACACGCACAAATGGATCTGAGCTTCCACCATAAGCTTCCATTTCTAAGTGAACAAGCAGTTCTTATGATGTGGAGCTACTTCACACCTCCCCTCATAAAGTGATCAGTAAAGATTTTATTATGAATAAGCAACCCTTGTGAAAGAGTCATTCGACCCCCAAAGGGGTCGCGACCCCTTTGGTTGAGAACCACTGTTCTAGGATCTTAAAAGGTTGACCCTAAGACAGGGCGCAATCTAAAAGTGCTTTCCACCCTGCGGAAGAAGGCACATGAACCAACGTGTGATTAAAGGATGCTTACATGCCTTTATTGGGGGCTCATAGATTGCCTATCACAATCCATACATAAATATATTATCCCAAACACCTTCACATGCCCACTGCCATCATCGTCAAAACATTTGCTTTTCTACTTGAACCCTTGACATCAGTTGTTCATCTTTCCCCCTTGCTCCACACTCTCCCTCCCTCACTAATCCTTGATATTTTATAAAGTATTATTATTTTGTCATATCTTACACTGCCCGAACTCTCCCCTCGCCCACTCCCCCACTGTCCATCCTTCAGATAGGAGATTATGTGTAGATCCATGTAATGAGCACCCCCTGCAACCATGATGAATTTACCTATTGCCAATCTTAATTTTGTGTTGAATTTCCTTTTATTTCTATGGTCCATCATTAATGATGTGACCTGAACACTTTGGATACCACTGTGGTCTCAGGCTGACAATCCCCTTCATCTGGGGGGACTTTTCCTTTACCCTGTCCTTGTTCTATTTAAAATTTATTGCAAAAAGCCCACCCAGGTCCACCCAGGGATGCCAAAAAATTTTTAATGCAATAGTCTTTTTTTTTTGGGGGGGGGGGGGGGGTTGGTGGGCATCACTGCTCTCCGGCGGTGGGAGTAGGAGGCCCAGCCGCACTGCTGGAATTGAACCTCCGTCCCAGTGGGCCGCAGTCCTGCACACAACCACTACGCCACCGGGGCTCAGCCCTGCAATAGTCTTTATTGACACAGTGATGGAAACTATGAGCTCAAAGATCACAATTGTGAAGATGGTCAGGGCCGGGCAATGGTTTGTTCTGCTGTACAGAGAGTCACTATGAGGCAGAGCTGAGGGCAGCACCTAAGACAACAACAGTAACAACAGCAACAACGAAAACTCACCGCCATCAAGCTGATGCAGACTCACAGCAATGCTATAGGGTGGGGTAGAACTGCTCCCCATGAGTTTCCGAGACTGTAACTCTTTACAGCAAGAGAAAGTCCTGTCTTTCTCTCACAGAAAGGCTAGGAGTTTTGAACTGCCAACCTTCTGGGTCGTAGCTCAATATGTGACGGCTGCACCCCCAGCGGTCCCTAACAATAGCAATTTTAAGAGAAGTAAATACATATGTATGACTGTAAGACATCTATGCCGTGTTTCTTTCCATAAACATCGTGAACCTCCTCACAGTTAAGATAGCTGAAGAGACCAGAGTGATTAAAGAATAGAATGAGCCCGTGACCCTGGTATATTAAAAAGTCAGAGTTCTCATCCCACCGGTCCAGCATCCCAAGACTTCTGAGTCTTCCCTGACTATTGCTTCCTGGGTAAGGCATGAATGTTCTTTCAGTCGGAAAGGAAAGGTGCACCTAGTAGCATAGTGACACTTTCTGCTGCACTCATTCAACACAGCACTTCCAAACCTTCATCATCATCTTCCCGCTCAGCTACTTGTTTATTCAAATCCTCATCTCGAGCACTTTGAGCTGTCAAGAACCAGGCACAAATGTGTGTTCTCATGACTTTCTAAAATTATCTTCAGGAACAAAATCAAAATAATAACGTTTTTGCATGGGAGGGAAGCTTCTTTTGTAATTTGTTTTGTTTTTTTTTCTTACCAAAGAGATTTTCCTTGCATATTAGAAAACCTTGCTTTAGGACAAGGGTCAAACCCAGCCAACTCTAGGAGGTGGGTGGGAGAGGGGTGTGGGAGAATGCATGTGAGCAATCCGAGCAGCTCCTGCCAGCCAATCGTCCTGTGCACATCACCTATGTGTCAGCAGCTCTCTTTCTGGTAGCAATGTCAACACAGTCACCAAGAAAGGCAAAGAGAAAAAAAATCATAACTTAGCCATGTGGATCACTCAGGGGTAACTAAAGAGAATGGCGGAACACCAGCAAGCCGCATAATTGTCGATACGAAGAGCTTCACGTGGTCTACAGTCACAGCTGTTTTATACTTCACTATAATGACTTCAGAATCGTGTGAAGTAAAACACATTTGTTTTCCTTTTCTTAGTTATACAATAAAGTTAGTAAATAGCAGATTATAGATAAGATTATATCACAGCAGGTAATGATTCCTTAATTCATCTGCTGAGACTCAAGGGGCCAAAGGAGTTTGAAACATGCACTGTCTTATTTCTTTTCAGAGTGGCAGCCAACTGTTCTCACTGGCAGTCCTGGGTCTTTAGGAGGCAAAGGAGAAAGAAACAGGAAGGATGGAAGGAAGGAAGGAAGGAAGGAAGGAAGGAAGGAAGGAAGGAAGGAAGGAAGGAAGGAAGGGCCATTTAAGTTGTCACTCTCTAGACTATATCAGCCAGCTGAAAAATGATCCTTCTGAATGAAAAAGAGACCATTCACAACCTAGCTATAAATTGAGGGAAAGGGGCTGAGCCTCAGTGGCATAAGTGGTTGAGTGTGGAACTGGAATCCGCGGGCTTGGCAGTTCAAATCCAGCGGCGGCTCTCAGGAGTGGCACTGGGTAGCACCCACGACCACCAGAGGAACTGATGCCAAAAAAAAAAAAAATTGAAGGAAAGTTCTGTGGTAGTTTAAAGAAGCATACAAGTAGTTTTCATAATGATTTTCATATTTGATCCATCTAGACTCTTCATTTGGGGTGTGTTCAGGACCATGAAGCAGCACACAAGCACGTAAGGACCCATTGCCAATGAGGCAGTTCCAACTCATGACATCTCAGTGGGTTACCAAGTCGTACTACCCCGTGGTGTGCCCTTAACTGTAGTCTTTACGGAAGGTAAGACATCAGGCCCCTGTTTCCTCTGAGACCACAGATACCTCACATATATATCCTATGTGTATCCTTGTGACACAAAAGAAATTTCCAGAGGACAAATTATTAAAATGTAAAAAGTAAAATATAGAAGAGAAAAATTACAGGGAGTTGGGTCTTAAAGTTGTTGGGTTTTTTCCCAATTTATTCTGAGTGTGTGAAACTGCCAAAAAATGACTCAAACTACCAAAGCATACTAAGCAGACAGTTCACTAAAGAAGACATCCCAGTGGCCAACAAAGAGAAGAGATGACTGCAGTCACTAACCATTTAAAGAAATGTAAATCCAAGCAGTAAAGAGATACCATGTCACTCTAGAATTGATAGTAAAGTTCAAAAGCCAGAAAATAACAAGTAACAGAGAGAGAGATTGGAGCCCTCATTCACTGCTGATAGGACTGTAAAACTCTATAAGCACTGCAGAAGGCAGTATGGCATTTCCCAAATCAATGGAAGAGAAATACCATGTGAACCAGTGAGCCCTCTCTTGAGTATACGGCCTGAGGAAACAACACAGCAGGAGCAGAGAATAGCACATCATTCACAATACCAAGAAGATGGAACCAACCTAATTGTCCACCCGTGGGAAAATGGATAAATGAATACTTGTACATTCACACAATGGCATAATGTTGAAACTGTGAAACACCTCTTGCCATGAATGGATTGGGAGACCATTATGTTGAGTAAGATTTGTCAATGACACACAAAAAATTGCATGAGACTTTTGATATTTAAAAAATCAAGATAGGGCTGAGTCCTTGTGGCGTAGTGGTTGTGTGCGGGACTGCGGCCCATGGGGCTGATGGTTCAAATTCAGCAGCAGCTCTCCAGGAGCAGCTCTTCCTTCTCCCACCAGGGCAGGGATACCACAAAAAAAAAAATCAAGATAAAGATTTTCATTCCAAAGTAAACAGGCTTTGATGGTTCCAGGAGTGACGGAGGAAGAGAGAGAAGGAAAAGTCAGGACAGAGAGATGTTAACGTGAATGACAGGGCAGAGACTATCCTCTAAGAGAGTGGTTCAGGGCAAGAGGGAGAAGAAGGAACAGTGCAAGCTATTTTCAGACTTGATTAGTTGTTGAATGCAAAAAAAAGAAGGATGATCTGATATGTAAACCCCACCTAATTCATCATTTAAAGTTCTATTTAATCTATAATAGAAAGGGTAGATTCAACTATAAAGAAGTAAAGTGTTCATCTACCCCCAAAAAATGCCATAAGCAAAAGGAGAAGTGAAATAGCAGACTTGAAGAAAACATTTTCAACATCAGGCAATTTCCCTGATATATTAAAAGCTCCAACAAATCAGATAGCAATGCTGACCCCATAGGGAAAAGTACACAAAGGACTTTAAATAGCTCATATAAAATGAAATGCAAGTAAATTCTACTCTGTAGTATCAGATAGGCAAAGCTCCAACAGTTATTGCATATTCTCTTGGCAAGTGTATTGGGAACAGGCACTGCCGTGTACTATTGACATGGTTGTGTCATCACAAATTTTCTCCTGAGGGCATTCACCGGAGTACACGTGGGGTGACAACCAGTAAATACTTCCTGTGTTACAATGTACAAATCCATGAACAAAGTGAAAATTGTCGTACAGATTTACTCACATATGGGTGAGTCTACATACTTTAAAACTTGTTTGTGATTTTGCTAAACGCTAACTATTGGAACCAGCATAATTTCTTTTCAATAAGTGCTGGTAGATCAAATTTGGTACACCCATTTCAGGGGCTTTCTCTCCCTAACTCCAAACTACAATGAAAACACAAAAAACATACCTATAGTGTATTTATGGTGACCCTATATCCAGCTTCCAGGGCAGTCTGGGTTATGCTTAATGTCCTGGCATTCCATTCAATTAGCACTATCTTTTACCCTCAACCTCTATCTGTATCTACACAAATACTCCCATCGCTAAACGTATCCTTCTTGTGAATGACAAAAGGAACAATCGAGTAGAAAGTAAGGTTGGATGGTAGGAAGGGAAGGGAGGAGCAACTTGATGCCTTCCCATGAATTTGATACTGCTCCATTATTTTCCTTTTGCGTCCTAATGGTGTACTGGGTTACCCATTGAGCTGCTAATCACAAGGTCTGCAGTTAGAAACTACCAGTGGTTCTGTGGGAGAAAGATGAAGCATTCTACACCCTAAACAGTTTCCCATTGCAGAAGCTCAGAAGGCAGTCCTATTCTGGTCTTAAGGGTCTCACTAAGCTTCAGAAACAGCTTGGGTTCACTTGTTCCACCTCAAGCCTAATGGCCTGTGTTCAAATCTTGATTCTATTTACAAGCTATGTGACTTTAGCAAATTTCTTTCTGTGGCAGATTTCTCATCTATAAAATAGGGTTACTAGTACAAGTTCTCATGGGGTTCTTTGAGTATCAAATGATCCTTGGAACAAAGCTCCATCATTAAAAAGAGTAGTCTTTTTGTTTGTTTGTTTTGTTTTGTTTTGTTTTTTGGCATCACTGCTCTCCAGTGGTGGGAGTAGGAGGCCCAACCCCACTGCTGGAATTGAAACTCCGTCCCAGTGGGCCGCAGTCCCGCGCACAACCACTACGCCACCGGGGCTCAGCTCAAAAAGAGTAGTCTTACTGGTTGGAACGAGACTAGTGGATCTCTCAAAAATATAGCCCCTTAGACGTGAAACTCAACTGAGCCCTGTGGCTCAATTTCCCGTCAAAATATAGACAGGTTCAAAAAGTGAGCAGTTACACTCTTGAGGCACATATTCCTTAAAGTAATCAGCCATTTCAAATAAAAAGACCAGAATGTATCCAAGGATAAATTTTAGAAGGCAGAGAGAGGTAGGAAAGTAGGAAAAATACAAGCAGTTAAAATGAAGGATGTAAGATGAGTGCTTTTAGTCACATTGTGGGAATTGCAATATGGAACAAAATGTGTATGAACTGGTGAATAGAAAACTGATTTGCTCTGCAAATTGTCACCCATTTCACAATAAAAAGAAAAAAGTACCTATTATGTATAAAGCACCTAAAACCGCACTGATGCTACAGAAGCAGTAGCTCTATTACTATGACTCACAGTGCTGCTGAGTGGCTACCCTGCCTCCATCTCAACACATAACCAAAGAAACACATAACCCAAAGAAATTGCATTTAATTGGCCTGAGACTATGGAAATGTGGAACAGAGGGAGAGGCAGGCTGACTTCCCAACCAAGCAGGCAAAAACCAAGCAGCTCTGTGGCCGAGGACCTGAGGACTGAAGAGAGACTTGTCTCCCACTTGGCTGAAAGGATGAGAGCCAGCCAGAGAGAGAGACTTAACTGCTGACTGAGGACACTAATGACCGCCTCCCTACGGTTTGCAGATTCTGACTATGGGAAGCTACTGATTTCCTTCATTAAACCCCTGAAGGGAAAAAGAAAGAAAGAAATTGCGTTTAAGATCTAAATATAGATTATATATGATATTAAAATAATAATAAATAAAATAATAATCTATAACTTACCAAAGGTTCGTAAGGGAGGGCAGTTGGTGAAGGGGGGAATGGAGAGATGATATCAGGGACTCAAGAGGGAAGAGAATGCTTTGAAAATGATGATGGCAGATTATGTGCAAATGTGTTTGACACCATGGATGAATGTATGGATTGCGATAAGAAATGTAAGAACCCCGAATAAAAGTATTTAATAGTAAAAAATATATAGGTAGAAAAAATACGTACAGTAGTGCCGATGTAATTCTCCAACATTTCTGTAATAGAAAGGTAAACAGGAAGTGAAAATCAAGCAAATAAATATACATTAAACAATATATTTTAAGAGATCTAAATATAAATTGGATTCAACTATTTTCACTGAGCATTCACTATATTAGACATTCTCCTGAGTTAAACATAACAGTAAATGAAGATAAATGATACAAAGCCTATAAGTTATACTATATCTTTATTATAAGATGCATGGATTATAGCTTGCTTTAACTCTTAGCAAATTGCACAAAAGAGAAATGTGGTTTGAAATACATGTGCTATTGTTCAATTGATTAACTGGATATCGTAATATCTTCAATACAGAATAATGAACTATTACTATAGATCACTTGACCAAGACTGAATGATAAATGAGCAGTGGAATGCACACTGCTGGTCAAGAACAAGCACTTTGGAACCAACCTAGGCTCAGATTTGAAACTAGTTCTTCCACTTTCATGTGTGACGTTAGGCAAGATATCAAAACTTTCTATCCATTAATTTTCTCATCTTATAATGGGTCATTAGAGCTGCCTATATCATAATACTATGATTGCATGTAAGAAATTTACCTACTGCTTAGAACATGATAAGTTATCAATAAACATTTGATAGTATTTTTTTTCTGAATGTAAATAAGCAGCACTTGTTCTCTCTATGTGCATTTTCCCTCACTCAGTTGGTCACCATTCCTCTCCAAGCAAATTAGGCTAAAGTTTATTATTTCATGTTGAGATATTTCTTTTTTTTTTTCCAGAAAACAGTGACAGGGTGCTATTTCTCATAACATGAGGATAAACTGAGCTCCCCTCCCAGCAGTCACATAACCAACTCTTTGTTTAGGTGATTTCTAGACTTCCTATTTAGGCAAGGCAGTGATCTAGGAGGCATGACTTCTTATAAGCCTGCTCTGATGACACAGCATGAATGATGGAGCTATAAACAGACTCCCTCCCTCTCCTGCCCAAAACATGTGTCTGAAGGATGAGGGCCCCGGTGCGTGGAAACTCACTTGTCAAAGACAGCCTGAGACTGTTTCTCTCTTAAGCACATAATCTGTAGCACCAAATTTTTCCAGCTATACATGTCCTTTACAATTGCGTTCCAAGGCAGAAAAAAGTTTTGTGGAGATATTTATAGCTATTTGATTTTTGCATTTCAGAATACTCAGACTAGCCTAACTCATTTAAGAATGTAAAAAGCAGTAAGAAAGTTGATGAATCCCTGATATAAGTACTAACATGCACCTTAGGAATATTGATGTCAAATGCTCTAATGGAAAAGAAAACATATTCAAGAATTGAAATGACTAAGAGCTGAACTCTAACACAGGTATTTTTAGGAATCTTTGGTAGTGTTTTAACGTCAGCTAAAGAAACACAGTGATATGTTTAGTTCTCATCGTTGCTAGGTAACATGTTAGATTGGATTGGTTTCCAGTCATTAAAAAAATAGTACCATAATTATAAGAACAATAAAACATTATGATATTTTTTCTGAATTTAATATTAAAATACTTAAGAATCATTGAACTCGATGAGGTCATGCTTTCTTGACAGATTTTTATTCATTGTGTTCCATAATCCTTATTCCAGAACTCTGGAACCACATACTGTACTTGAAAAAACAACTTAAACTCTCATTGTACATTAGTCTGTATTTCCACTTGTGGCTAGAGAGTCACATAAAACTCAAGGCACTGAATTTTGTAAATTTTTTCTAAGTTTCTGCTCACGCTGATCATCATATTTTTGAATCTTCAAACTATTCTCTAGAAGCAACATGTACCTGAGGGCATCTTCCACTAAATCATGAAACATTCCTGTTGAAGAAGGATAAACTTCAGGGTTGTTTTAAGCCCCTTGGTACAAAAGCCTAATTATACCATAGTCAAGTTAGAAATATTAGGTGTCACTAGCCACATAGTTTTGTGAATTGTTAGCATAATTTTTTGTTTTCTTATAAAGTTTAATATAATTTTAAATTCTTTTATTTTTCACTCAGATACCACAAAAGGATATAAAGTAAAATAAAAATTAATGAAAGTAATTTCCTACACTCACTTCAAATTCCTTTAATCCTGTTTCCCAGGAATCACCACTGCTAACACTTTCTTATGATTACTATAAAAACCAAACCTGAAGCTGAGCCCCGGTGGCATAGTCGTTGTGCGCGGGACTGCGGCCCACTGGGATGGAGGTTCGATTCCCGCTCCCAGGAGCAAAGGCTGGGCCTCCTACTCCCACCACCAGGGCAGTGATGCCTAAAAATAAAAAATAAATAAATAAAAAAAACCAAACCTGTTACCACTGAGCTGCAAACCTATAGGTTTCAACAAGGCTAAAAATCTGCACAGAAGCAACCTTACATCATTCTTTTGGCTAGCGGTTTAGCATTTTAACCACGGTGCCACCAGGATTTCTTGTGATAAACATGTGCACTTTATAATTCAACTTGAAAAATGGAATTTTAGAGTATGTGTTAGTCTGGGTAAACTAGGGAACAAATCCACAGAAACTCATATGTAGAAGAAAGAATTTTATTTGAAGGGTAAGTGTACATTAAGAAAACAACTCATCCCAGTTCTGCCAAGCCCATAGGTCCAACATTAGCTCATATGTCCGACACCAATCTACAGACTCCTCCTCAATCTCACAAACACATGCAATGATGTCAACTGCAGAAGGAAAGTCAATTCAGTGAGCATGTAAGCATCTCAGTGCTGCCAGGGGTCTCCACATGGCTGCTCCAGCACCCAGGGTTGCATGGGGTAGGTCCATGTGGCTTGTCTTCAGGGATTCTTGCAGGAAATGAGCCTTGCCTGCTGTATGAGGGAACTGGCTAAGGCAGCTACTTCCTGGTCTGCCAAACAGAAAGCAAAAGACCTGAGAACTAGAAAGGTGAGGCTCACTGAGCCATTTATTTCTGCGCCCTTCAATTAATTCCACATGTGTTTATCAACCAGATTGGCACAATAAACCTTAACTGTCTCAGAGTTTGACAAGTCCAAATTGTTAGAACTTCAGTCCTCTCTTCAGTAACACACAACCAAGGGTGAAAAACCAATTTTCCACGAAAAACTACCTCCCGGGAACCAAACCTTTTCCTTCTGGTTTTTCCCCTTTTAATGATTCTTTGTTTCATTCTCATTTCTTGTCAATGGAAACACACAATCCAAGGACCCAGCTAACTTATCCCATTAGATGATAATTTCTTGGTGTAGCTGAAGTAGTTTCCTAGGACTTTGGTTGGCCAAAATATAAAGCACCAAGTAAACAATCTCCTTATGATCATTTTTACTCATTTATGCTTCAAAAAAAATTGGAGGGTTTGAATTACTTGGGACCCTTCCAGAAAAACCAAATCTATTTCCATCGAGTTAATTTTCACCAATGGTACCACCTCAGACATGAAGAAAGCTGCACTAAGTCAAGTCTGCCGAGCACCATCGTCTCCTCTTTTCTGAAACCCAAGTTGCTATTTTCTGCTTAGTCAAACAATTTCATGCTCTAACACTAACAAACTACTATTCTCAGTCCCATTTTTGGTATCTGTAAGATTAGTTTCCTCACTATGTAGGCCTGGTTTCTATATGGGAAATTTTTTTGTCTCCTCTTTTCCTTTCTTCTTTTTTTCCTCTTCTCTTCTCCTGTTCTCCTTCTCCTTCTCCTCTCTCTCATGAAAGCTTTGTCATAACTGTTTCCACAAACCGTTCCTCAGCAACCACATTTTGAATTAAAACCATTTGGGGTATACTGTTTATAACTTGTCATCAACACATCTTAGGGTGCCTGCCTAGCTCATGCCCTCTCACTAAGAGCTGTCTCTTCTCTCTACATAACCAACTGTTTTATATCACATGACTTCATTTCTTCTTTGCTAACAGCTTATTGATCAGAAGTGAATGTGATAAGAGCTGGAAACACAGGGAATCCAGGACAGAGAAACCCCTCAGGACTAATATTGCAAGTAGCCAGATCAGGAAGATACGGAGAAGGGGCCAGGGGAGAAAGGGAGATTCTCTCACAATGATCTATCTACAACCTCCTCTATAACAGTTTAAGACATGAGAACATAATAACAATTTATAAATTATCAGGGGTTCATTAGGGAGGGAAGATGGGAGAGAAAGGGGATAAAATGAGAAGCCCATACCAAGAGCTCGAATAGGAAGTGTTTTGAAAATAACAATGACGGCAACAATATAAAAATGTGCTTGACACAATGAATGTATGCATGGATTGTAATAAGAGATGTGCCGACCTCCAATAAAACGGGGTTTTTTTAAGAATGAATGAAAATCAGTTGACAGTAAAAAAGAAGAAATGAACATCTGATCCTTATGCTGGTCCAATCAAATCCTCTCACTTAAACTGAATATTCCTGAAACTGGAAAGTCCGCTGAAGCTAAAAACATGCTGTCTGTCTTAAGCATTAGAGTGACCATTTGAATAAAACTGTACTGGTAAGGAGTCATCGAGAAAACAAAATAACAGAAACACAGAAAAAAGCAAAACAATATCAAGAACATACACTGTAGCAAATCCTTCTTTTTTAAAAAATCGTATAACTATCATTTCAGTGAAATTTTGCAGAGCACATTTGTTTTCCATACAGCAGCCATACACATTTTGTTTTGGAACATTGATTGCATTCTCATAATGTATCAACATTCTTTCCACTTCCTTCTTGTGTCCACCATTTTCATCCTACCCACTTACTATGCTATTCATTCCAGCCTTTTAATGTCTTATTTCTGAACACATACTGCCCTTTGTATCTGAATGGTTAAGGAGTTCTAAGGAGTACCGTCTCCCTGGTGTTATTGTTCACCCAACAGCCATGTCCATTGTTTGCTTGAAAGTTGAGTCCAGAGGGTGAATACTGTTCAGGCTTGAAGAGTCACTTAAGGTCATAGTATTAGGGTTCCCACCAGTCTTCATCAAAACAGGAAGTCTGGTCTTTTTTTTTTTTTTTCATGAAACAAATCTTTCTTGATTAAAGACATGCCTCACTTTATTGCTCTTCACTTTGTTGGGCTTCATAGATGTTGTAATTTTACAAATTGAAGGTCTGTGGCAAGCCTAGCAATTCTGCATCAACACACATCAAGAAACTCTGCATGATGCAATTTTTCCAATAGCATGTGTTCATTTCATGTCTCTGTAACATTTTCATTATTCTCAAAATATTTCAAAATTTTTCATAATGCTATTTCACACTTAATAGATTACAGTGACAACATAGCACTATATTGTATTTACAGGGAGAACAAAAAGTGCATGATTTATTGCATCATGATACTTGTATTCTTGTGGAGATCTGTATGGAATCTATAATATCCTCAAAGGATACCTGTATTGACAACTTTCTATTTCTTTGTTAAAGGCTTGTGTATTTTCTGATTCTGTGTCCTTTAAAAGAGACTTTAATTTTATAAATAAGTAAGCTCATTTTTATTTTTATTAGCTTAACTGGAATTTATATTTTACAAAAAGACCCAACAAAATCCTTTACTATTGTTTCTTACTCTCCTTATTTCCCCTTTTTTCTTTTTTCTCCATATTTCTCCTTTTTTCTTTTTTCTCTTTACTCCTGGTTTTCCTTGACCAAGTGAATTATGCTATATGAATATTTTCTCTAGATCTCTAAAGCGGGCACAGATATTGCATATGGTCAATAGATGTTCATGACACTAGAACATAAATGTAAAATTAATTGCACAAATACAACATTAACTCCCACTTCTCTGAATGCCAGGTGTGAGACACTGACTAGAAACTTTATAATGACCAACTCTTTCTTACCATTGAAGTCCCCTTTTATAAAAGAGAAAATAGACTGAGAGCTTTCCAGAAAAGCACTATCCAAAGATCAATGACTATTAAACTAAATATTTAGGTTGGTAGCTTCTGTTCACGTAGCTCCCAAATTAACTTTCTACTATGCCAAGTCCAAATATGTCCATACACTTCAATATAAAGCAAAGGAGGAAGTGAAAAGAATGTTTGTACCTTGTAGACATTGCTATTGATGTCACAAAGCAGAATATGTATGAATTGTGAAGTAACATTTGTCCAAATCACATTTAGACCCTTAAAATGAAATATATATTATCTTAAAAGAAGTCAGATTGTACCTTCTCACCTCAATTTGTATGCTGAACAAAGCATCAGAGAAGCCAGACAATATGAAGAGTGTGGCATCAGAATTGCAAGAAGTTTTATTAACAACCTGTGATGTGCAGATAACACCACCTTGCTTGCTGAGAGTGATGAGGAATTGAAGCACTTGCTGATTGTGATAAAGGAGTGTAGCCTTCGGTGTGGTTACAATTCAATGTTAGAAAGACCAAGATCCTTACAATTGGAATAGTAGGTACCATCATGATAAATGGAGAGAAGATAGACATTGTCGAGGATTTTGTCTTGCTTGGATCCATGATCAAGTCTCATGGCAGTATCATTCAAGAGATCAAAAGATGTTGCACTGGATAAGTCTGTTGCAGAAGACTTCTTTGGAATACTGAAGAGCAAGGATTTATTTTGAGGACTAAGGCACAGCTAACCTAAGCCCTATTATTCTCCATTGCCTTAGAAGCATGTAAAAGTTGAATAAGAATGGCATTGACTAAGGAAGACCAAAGAAGAGTTGATGCATTTGAATCGTGGTGCTGGTTAGAATATTGAAAGTACAATGGACTGCTAAAAGGGCAAACTGATCTGTGCTGGAAGATGTCAGGTCAGAGTGATCCTTAAAGGCAAGGATGACAAGACTTTGTCCTACATACTTAGGACATATTGTCAGGAGAGTCCAGTCCCTGGAGAAGTAGAGGGACAGTGAAGGAGAGGAAGGCCTCAATGGGATGATTGACACAGGGCTCAGGCTTAGGAACAATTGTGAGGATGGTTCAAGGCCATTTGGTGTTTTGATCTAGTGTAAAAAGTGTCCCTATAGATCATGGCCTACTAAATGGCAATTATCAATCAACAAAAAGAAATCCAACTAGAACAATCAGAAAAAATAGACACAAAATAACGGATGTAAAAAGGTCATCCATTCTCCTGGATCCAAGGAGATAATTTTATTTTAAAAAAGAACAAAAAAATTTTTTTAATTTCTAAAATCAGAGAGCTCCACACAGTGAATAACAGACATTTCCTTATTCCCACCTCAATGGTAAAGCTGGGTAGAACTTTCCAACTTCAACAGCCTATCAAGAAAGGTCCAAAACAGGAACACTGAGCAAGGCTAAATGCCATTCTAGATAAACAGGCCTCAGAGGAAGGAGCAATTTTAACAGGCCTTGTAAAGATCCGGTTCTAATCCTACAGAAAGGGAGAAATTCTGTCCATGATCCATAGAAGGAACTCAATATGGTTGAATGCTAAACTCAGAACCACTAGAAGTCTCAGTATCCTCTACATCATGGCATTAACAGAGATACAATTGGTGATGACTAAAATCAAAAGGGTGAAACCTGACCACGTAAAGATCAAAGGCCTGATCAATAATCCTTGGTAAGTGGGAGGAAGGTGAAAACGTCCCTGACGATGGCACGTAGTGGTTCAACCATAAACAGGGATGCAGGATGAACTAGTGAGGAGAGCAGAAGAAAATAATTGAACAACAGAGAACTCGTGGAAAAACTAGGAAAGAATAGGAGTAACATGCAAAACAGTGAAATATTACTGATTACAAGACTTTACAGGGGAAGAGACCACTCTGATCCTATGGCCCCAAGTGGGACAGAATAGCAAGCAAGCATTAAACCTTCCCGTGACTTGTTCAAGAGATAGTTGGTTCAACAACAACCTTCAAAGATTGCTGAATAAGGGACAGATTGATAATGTCCATCAAATCCACTAATAGAACAATCGTAGACGTATATGTCCTACACACATACATTTGTGAACTGATATTACTTGTTTTTTTCTATTTGTGCCTGGATAAACCATGATTATCTTAAGGCACTGGTTCTTCTACCACACTCCTAGATATCACTTATCTATCTGTAGGATCATCCTATTGGAACTTGGGTGCTATTATGTGGGTTTGGAGCATGTATTTTGTGTGTGAAACCTTAATTCCATATCTACACAATGCTCTAGTTTGGGGTAATGTAGTCTACCCCACAACTATTTTATTTCATTCTTTATATTTAAGTATTATATATAATTTAAATATAATCAAATATTGAAAAGGAAAGTTGGTTTTTTAAATCATCTTATTGGATGGTTTTATAACTCTTATAACAATTCATACATCCGGGCTGAGCCCTGGTGGCGTAAGTGGTTGAGTGCGGAACTGCAGCCTGCAGGCTTGGCGGTTCAAATCCAGTGGCAGTTGGGTAGCGCCCAGGACCACCAGAGGCAGTGATGCCCACAAAAAAAACAAAACAAAACAATTCAAACAGCCATCGTGTCGACACATTTGTACATTTGTTGCCATCGTTATTTTCTAAGCATTCAGATTCTATTTGAGCCCATAGTATCAACTCCTCTTTCCATCATCCCCACCTCCAACACTTGTGGCCCCTTGATAAATTAAAAAATATTATTATTTCATTTTAAATCATTTTACTGAAGGTTTATACAACTCTTATAATCCATACATACATCCATTGTGTCAAGCACATTTATAACATCTGTTGCCATCCATCATTATCAAAATATTTGCTTTCTACTTGAACCCGTGGTATCACCTCCTCACTTGTCTCCTCCCTCCCCAATCCCTGCTCCCTCATGAACCCTTGATAATTTATAAATCATTATTATTTTGCCATATCTTACACTGTCTCCCTTCACCCACTTTTCTGTTGTCCGTCCCCCAGAGGAGAGATTATATGTAGATCCTTATAATCCATTCTCCCTTTCTTCCCTGCCTTCTCTCCACCCTCCCAGCATCGCCACTTTTACCACTGGTTCTGAAGGGATCATCTCTTCTGGATTCCCTGTCTTTCCAGTTACTACATGTACCAGTACACATCCTCTGGTCTGGCCAGATTTGTACAGTAGAATTGGGATCATGATAATGCAGGGAAGGAAGCATTTAAGAACTAGAGAAAGTTGTATGTTTCATCCTTGCTACACTGCATACTGATGGCTCATCTCCTCCCCGCAATCCCTTCTATCTGATAATGTCCAGTTACCTACAGATGGGCTTTGGGTCCCCATACTGCACTCCCCTCATACACAGTGATATGATGTTTTTGTTCCTGGATGCCTGATACTTGATCCCCTCAGTATCTCGTGATAACACAGGCTGTGCTTCTTCCATGTAGGCTTTGTTCTGAGCTAGATGGCTGCTTATTTATTTTCAAGCCTTTAAGACTCCAGGTGATAAATCTTTTGATAGCCAGGCACCATCAGCTTTCTTTACCACATTTGTTTTATGCACCCATTTGTCTTCAGCGATTGTGTCTGGAAGATGAGCACATGGAATGCCTGGTTAGTAAAACAAAATATTCTTGCATTGAGGGAGTACTTGAGTGAAGGCCCAATGTCCTTCTGCCTTAATAGTAAACCTAAAAATATAGGCACATAGATCTATTTCCCTGACTCATATATAAATATACTTATTTTCATATCTTGCGCCAACCCGTCTCCCTTCCCCCATGTTTCTTCCCCCATCCTCTTAGAATCACTACTACTACTTCTGTTTTTGAGGGTTTTAGCTGACCTGGAATCTATGTGTATCTGTACCTGTGTACATGCACTGGCCTAGCCTGCAGAGAATGACAGGATTGAGGTCAAGATAGTGAGGGATGAGGAAGCCTCAAAGAATCAGAAGTATATTGTGTGTTTCATCAGTGCTATTTCTTCACCCTGGTTAACTCATCCTTGTGATTCTTCTGTGACAGGATGTCTCATTGTCTACAAATGGGTTTGGGGGTCTCTGCTCTGATTCCCTTCATTCTCAACAGTGTGAAGCTTTGTTTGTTGGTGTGGCGGTCATGAACCTATGTCAATTTCATGATCGAGATGTAGGGGTGGAGTCTAGCCTATCAATCTGGAGATAGCCGTTGAGTAGCTGATGAGCCCTCTGTGTGGGCATGGCTTTCTCCTGAGAATTCTGGTAAGTCTCGCAGTATTTCGCTTGTGGAAATAACATTTTTTCCAGTTGTTGAAAGTCGCTGGACTTACAAGACAAGATGGCAGCGTCTGAAAAGAATCGCAAGAGCTGGAGGAGAAACCACACAGCCTTACCCAAATGGATCCAGACCTCTGAAGCCAGGAAAGTCACAGAGAGACCCCTGCCAGTGCTGAGATGCTTCTATCACCAATGGATACTGCTGATGGACCCTGAGCCCTGGAAACAAGGAGCCATGAGGGGACCCCTGCCAGCACCAGGACTCTGAATCCACTGGCCTGTGACTTCGTGAGTCAGAAGGAGACTTTATAGACTGGTATCAGACCTATGGGCAAATATTGGACTTATGACTGAATTGGGTTGGGTTGGGATGCTTTATCAATGTTCCATTACTCTTATATGTAAACCTTTCCCTTATATGCATATGCGTGTCTATGAATTTGTTTCTCTAGTCTACCTGGACTAACACAGTTTGTTTGTTTGTTTGTTTGTTTGTTGTCTTCTGAAGCCTATTAGCCAGTCCCAGCGACACCTCATAATTGTACAGACTGGTGGTGTGCTTCCTTCATATGGGCTTGTTGCTTCTCGGCTAGATGGCCGCTTATTTAACTTCAAGTCTTTAAGACTCCAGATGCTAAGTCTTTTAATAGTCGGCCATCTTCTCAGCTTTCTTCTCCATATTTGCTTGGGAATAAATTTTGTCTTCAGTGATCATGTCGGGAAGGTGAGCATCACAGAATGCCAGGTTATTAGAACAAAGCATTCTTGCATTGAGAAAGGGCTTGAGCAGAGGCCCAAAGTCTGTCCACTTCCTCAATATATTGTCATATAAATATATGTACCTATGCCAATATCTCTATTTTATGAATTAATATATTTACATAAGTGCACACATATATTTGTACCTCTATCCATAGCTTTGTTTCCTAGATCTTTCCTCTGTTTCCTTTGACCTTCTTCCTTCTCCACCATCACACTCACTCTTCTTCTGCCTCTTAAGTAATTCCTCTCAACTAGAATGCTGTTGCTCCAACACTTTCAAAATCTCTACTTCCTCCTCCTTAATGATCTCACTTCCCTAGTTGTTCCCCTGTCTATGGCATCATTTGCTCACCACACCCTTCCCCCCGTATCCTCCTCCCCGCCAGTGCCTCTGGAAGCCTCAGTCTGTTGCTTTCTCCTCAGGCTTGCTTCCCATACCTATCTTAAATTGGTAGTTAAACCACAATAACAAAGACAAAATTAAAAGAAAACAAAAAATTGAATAAAGAAACTAATAAACAGAATATATATATATTAAGAATAATAATAACTAGCAAAAAAAACCTAAAAAAGTGTAGATGATTCCAGGTCTTCTGCTGATCTTTACGACTGTCTTCACTCTGGTCCTGGGGAGCTTCAGGAACTGCCCCTCATAGCCAGAAGTCTATTTTGGGGATTCCTTGGTTTCACGAGTGACGCGACCAATAATTACTTAACGTTCTTAGACATTTTCGAATGCTTAGTTTATTCACTGCAGATGCCCATCAAGCAATCTAAATAATTCTTAACATCAACTAAATAGCAGAATATAAGAGCAAGAATATCAGGAAACATAATAACAGTAAACTTCACACATATTATTATTATTATTCTAATATCATAGTCCCAGTAAGCATCGCCTTCATTGCTGTACTCACAAGGATAAAGTTGGAGAGAACCGGAGTTATGGAAATTCCTGAATCTGAGTTCTCTAAAAAGCCCAGTTCTAACCTGCACTTATATAATAAATTAGGTTGATTCTTTGACATCATTGGAACTTCAGCAGCCTCCTGCCATTCCTTATCAGGGTTCCCCACATTTTTGTGGTTGCCTTTCCTGACCACCTGCTGTTTCTGGCTTCCCGCTGCTTTGAAGTGGGTTAAAATATCACTTTTCTTCTTCAAAAAAAAATGAAGTTTCTTACGCTGCTTTCTATAATGTGGCTCAATCATCTTGCAAGGTAGCTCAAGGTCTAGCAACGTAGCTCAAGGTCTTGCAAGGAAGTTCTACGATGTTCTCATCACTTGGGGCCTTTGTGGCTTAGCTTTGCTCCCTTTGCTGATCTGTTATGTTCTCTTCTTGAGTGGTTCAGACTCGACTGACTCCCCTGCATGTGTCCCCAGTATTGTCCTCCGTTGTGGTATGCTCCAGTGATGGGCCATCCTGTCTCCAGTAGGTTTAGTATTGTTCTCTGTCGCACATACTTTTAGGGGCTGGGGTCAGTTTCGCTCTGATTGGGACTGGCCTTGTAGACTTGTCTGTTCAGGAGTTGCTCCATGTGGCTGCCTTACCATCAAGACTTGGGGCGCCATGGAGGAGCCTGCATGCACACTCCCAATTATGTGCAGACATTTCCAATACTCTCCCCCTGGGTGAGTTATGGTACTGCTCCTCGAGTGGCATCATCTCCCCTGCACCCCGTTTCCCCCTTTTTCTCCATCCCTTTATCCCCTTTCCCCTTCTTCATGTTAGAATAATATGTACATCCTTGGGTTTGGCCCTGTGTACCACGGACTAGCTGTACCTCAACCCAAGTAGTGAGATAAGTGGCTTTTCTTCTATACATGCTGTGCTGATTATACTTACCTCATCAAACTCATGTTGTACTTGTTTTTGGTGATTAGCTACCTTCACTTAGCATAATTTCCTCCAACTCTTCCCTTGAGGCGATGTGCTTTATTTGATAATCAATGCTTTTTAGTGACATGCAGTACTTCATTATGTGTAAATGCCAGAGCTTTCTTATCCATTTATCTTTTGATGGAAACTTAGGTTGTTTCCAATTCTTTGCAATTGTGAATTGCAACACAATAAACATTGGGGCATAGATGACTGGTCATAGTCTATTTCTTATAGCTTCTGAGTATATTCCAGTAAAGAGATACCCACAGCTATTTTAAATGTTGCCCTAATCCTCCCTAGCCTCCTCCAGGCACATCTCATCTTATTTCACTTTACATGAGGTAATATTTTCCAGAATGCTATCTCAAAGTTTTTTTTATGTAATAGATATTGCATACATCCACAAATTAAATCTTCTGTTTTGTTAAAAATTTTGATGTATGTAACCATGGATACTGTCTTAACTTACATATATTCCTTCTTATGCCTTCAAAATATAAATGATAATTACTGTCAAATGATGTAGAAATATGAAAATGTTTTCATACTTTAAAATTAAGTAGGAGTCTATTTTTTCTACTTTTGGACTATCACATTCTTAATATCAAAATCAGTTGAGGATAGTTGAGCATTTTGGGGATTCCAGAGTATCAGGAAGATTCAGAGAATCAACAATAAACAAACTGATTGGTTTTTCTTGGAATCTTGATAAAGCATTAAGTACTTTTATCCCTTACCAGTAATATTTTAATATGTACTTTCTCAATCTCCTCATCCTAAAATTTCCAGTCAAGTCTACATTGGGACTTACAGGCAGGTAAAACAAGATGAAACTCTCTCTAAAAGTTAATGTATCTACCATATGATCAGAAGTTTACTCTCTACCTAAGCATGGTTCTAATCTTTGGTGAATGTATATGATGTAAACAGTTAATTCTTTTATCTGTTAAGTGAAGGGTAAGTGCTTAAGCTCACTCAGAAACATCACAGAAGAACAGTTGTATAAGGTACTGAAAGTTCAGTCACTGGAAACTCTAAATGACACAATACTCCTTTGACACATATCAGGTCGTTCTCAGTCAGAGAGACTCCATAGCAACCTTTTTTTGTTATGGTGGTAGTTTGTTGTTGTTATGTGAAGCACTATTACCTTTGAAAACCCTGTGCCATGTCTCCCTAAAATTAGAATAATGAAAATATAACTATAAACCATCTTTTAGGAAACATAAGAGACTTTTCTATGGTTGATGAAATGTTTTAGAAAGTCATAGAACCTTTTAGCATAATATGCTAATATATACCCAACAGCAGGTTACCCAATAAGCAAAATAAGCCCAAGCTTAGGGCAAAAACAAAATCAAGGCACTAGTGGTGCAAAGCACAGACCCATAGATGCCTAGCAGATCAGACAAGGAAAGCAAGTACAACATAGGAAGGGACTGCAGAGCTCCAAATAAAACTTATAATGCTTCCAGTGCATGAGAATGTGCTAGTCAGGAATAAAGTTCATAAGGGTCAATAAAGTTCTTAAAGCTATGAGTTCTCGGCACTTTAATACTTTAATTGACAGATATCAGTCTGTCTCCTACAGTCTTCTCTCATTTATTGAAACACCTTTTCTCAGCAGGTCTCTGGGAAGTATATAACTTCTTTCTTTTAAAAAAGAGCTAAGAGCCCAACCCCAGCCTTAGGCCCAAATCAAGACCCAACCCCAGACTCAACCTAGACCCAGGCCTAGACTCAGCCCCAGCCCGAGTTCTAGTCCCAGCCCTATACCAGCACCAGCACCAGTCCCAGCACTAGCCCTAGCCCCTGTTCCAGTCCCAGCTCCAGCTCCAACTCTAGCCCCAGTCCCAGCACCAGCACCAGCTCCAGGCCCAGCCCTAGGCCTAACCCTAGCCCCAGGCCCAGATCCAACCCAAGCTCCAGCCCCAGTCCCTGTCCTTTTCTCAGCCCTCTCCTTAGCCCCAGTCCCAGTCCCAGCCCCAACCCTAACAATAACACTAACCCAAGCCCTAATGCTAACCCTAAATCTAAGTCTAAACCTAACCCTAACTCTAATCCTAATACTAACACTAACCCTAAATCTGTCCAAACCTGACCCTAAATCTAAGTCTAAACCTAACTCTAACACTAACCCTAAGCCTAAGCATAACCCTAACACTAATCTGAAACCTAACCCTAAGTCTGACCCTAACCCAAACCCTAAAAAAGAGAGAGAGAGAGATAATGTGGGTTGTCCAGTCTAATTCCTGCTATATTCACACAATATTTAACTGCCTTCAACGTGATCAGTTACTGGGCAAGAGCAGATTACATTAATAGGCAACTGGTCTACAATTCATTTTCTGAGAACTATCTTATATATCTACTGCTTCAGAAACTCCAGCCAAAGGGGCTTGCAACGCTCTTTGACATAATGCAAGCATGACAGTATGCATATGCCAGAACTATTCCATGTGGAAACCCAAAAACTCTATCTGCAGAGTCCATTTGGTAAATTCCCTCTGATCATAGTTGATGGCTACACTTTTCTGTCAGTTTGCTGTACTGTGATGATTTGTGTGTTTCTGTGATGCTGGAAACTATGTCACTTGGTATTTCAAATGCCAGCCTGAAAGTGAACAGGTTTCAGCAAAGCTTCCAAACTAAAAGCAAACAACAAAGAAGGACACAGCTTCCGATTTCAGAGGAAGGAACTGCTGAAAACCTTATGCATCCCCTTGAAACACTGTCATTTACTGAAGACCTAAAGAGTGGAAGCAGAACATTGTCAGAGATAGTAGCAAAGGATGGGTCCCTCAGGTTGAAGAGCACTTGAAATGTGACTGAAGGGGATTTCCTGGAGTGGAGTTTACGGTGGTGAGAGGAATCTGGTAAAGTCTATGAGAGTGTAGCCTTCGGAATCTTCATTTGTTGATGGGGCACAATTCAAGGTAGAATTGCAAAATGTGCTAATAATCAAAACTTGGTGTGGCGATCATGTGCTTATGCTAATTTCATGATTGAGAGGTAGGGGTGGAGTCTGGCCTTTTAATCTGGAGCTAGCCATTGAGTAGCCAATGAGGCCTCCGTGTTGACATGCCTTTCTCCTGAGACTATTGGGAAATCTAGTGATATTTCCTTCATGGAGATGAAAAGCTATCTCCCCAGTTGTTGGGAGTTAGTGTCCGAGACAATGAACTACATACAAGACAAGATGGCAGCATCCCAGGAGCCAGAGGAGAAGCCACATGGCCTTACCCTGATGGAACCAGACCTCTGAAGCTGGAGAAGCTACATGAAGATCCCTGCCAATGCTGAGTTGCTTCTACCACCACTGGATGCTGTTGATGGACCCTGAGCCCTGGAAGCGAGGAGCCATGGGGAGACCCCTGCCAGTGCCGGGACTCTGTATCCACTGGTCTGTGACTTCGTGATTCGGAAGGAGATTTTATAGACTCATATAGGGCATATGGGTTAATATCAAACTTATGACTTTGAAATGGACTGGGTTGGGATGCTTTCTCAATGTTCCATTCCTCTTGTATATAAACTGTACCCTTATATCCATATGCATGTCTATGAGTTTGTTTCTCTAGTCTATCCATACTAACACATTTGGAATGTGCAAAGTATGAATCTAGGAAAAGTGGGATTGATTTAAAAATTAAATTGAACACATAAAATCAATATCCTAGGTGTTGGTGAGCTGAAATGAACTGGTATTGACCATTTTGAATCAAAAAAATCATATGATTTACCATGCCAGAAATAACACAATCAAGAATAAGATTGCCTTCATTATCAAAAAGGACATTATAAAATCAATCGAAAGCATCATGCTGTCTGTAATAGAAATATATCTCTCTACCTTCAAGAAAATCCAACCAACAATATTATTATTCAAATTTATGAACCAACCACAAAAGCTAGTGATGCAGAAATTGAAAATTTCTATCAACACCTTTGGGAGGGATTTGATCAAGCATGCAGTCAAGAGGGGTTGATAATTATTAGCAATTAGAATGCAAAAGTGAGGAACAAAAAAAGAAGAAATTATAGTTGGAAAACATGGACTTAGTGATAGAAACAAAACTGGAGGTCACATGATAGAGTTTTGCAAAACCAATGACTTGTTCATAACAAACACCATTTTTCAAGAACACAAATGGGGACTATACATATTGACTTCTCCAGATGAAATACACAGAAATCAAATTGATTATATCTATGGGAAACAAAGAGAAGCTTAATAGCAGCTAAAACAAAGCCGGAGGCTGGCTGTGGTAAAGACCATTGCACATATGAATGACCAGATTCAATTTAAAGACAGCTAATTAAAACAAATCATGAGACCCCAAATATGACCTTGAGTACATCCCACCAGAATTTTGGGAATGTCTTGACATCATATTTGCTACAATGAACACTAATAACAGAAGAACTGATGAGTTGCAGGAACACATTAAGACTATCATTCATGAAGAGAGCAAAAGGTCATTAAAAGGACATAAAAGAAAGGATTAAAGCCAACTCTGAAACTTGCTCTCAATCATGGAACTGCTAAAGCAAATGGAAAAAAGAAGTCAAAGCACTGAAGAGTACATTTCAAAAGGCAGCTCAAAAGGAGACAAATATCTATAATGAAATGTTCAAAGACCTAGAATTAAAAAACCAAAATGGAAGAGCACATTCAGCATATCTTAAACTGAAAGAACTTAAGAAAAAAATCCAAGCTTTGATTTCCAACCTTGAAAAATTCTATGAGTAAACTAGCAAATTATGCAAGAAACATCAAGAGAAGATGGAAAGAATACAGTCACTGTGCCAAAAAAAAAGAACTAGTCAACAGTTAACATCCTACCATTTCTGGATATAGACCCAATTGTAGGAGGAACCATTTGTGCTGAAGGAAAAAGTTGAACCTGCCCTGAAAGCATTGCCCAAAACCAGGCTCCAAGAATTGATGGCACACCAACTGAAATGTTTCACCCAGCTGAAGAAGCACTCATTTCTCAATGGGAATTTTGAAAACAGTAATGTGGCCAACATGGAAGTGGAAGTTATCCATATTTGTGTCCATTCAAAAAAAGTGACCAAAGGGCTCAAGCAGAAGGAAGCTGTTTTGAAAATGATGATGGCAACATATATACAAATTTGTTTGACACAATTGATATGTATAGTTACAAAACTTGTAAGAGCCTCCATAAAATGATTTATTAATTTTTAAAAAGTGGGAGCTGAGCTCCAGTGGCATAGTGGTTGTGCGCGGGACTGTAGCACCCTGGGTTGGAGGTTCAAATCTAGCAGCAAGGCTGGGCCTCCTACTCCCACCACTGGAAGGCAGTGATGCCAAAAAACAAAAAATAAAAAAAAATAAAAAATTTTAAAATTTTTAAAAAGTGACCTAACACAGTTCTGAGATTACAAACAATACCATTGATATCACAGGCATGCAAAATTTTGCTGAAGATCATCCAACTGTTACAGCATTGTTGACTGAGGAGACCACCAAATTCAGTTAAACCTTTATGAGCCTTTATTACAGGCTGGTAACGGACCTCACAGTTCCTTCACAGAGGCAACTGGAGGCCATCCCAACCAAGCAAGGGAGGGAGTTTATATAGGGTTTTTATCACAATGGGAATTTTCCATACATTCCCCTGAAGCAAGGAGGCAGGAAACAGAAGCAGATGTGGCAATTAGCAAGCAAAAATAATTTTATATGCAGGTGTATTATCTTAAAGGCAAGGAAAGGGTCTCATCTTAAAGAAAGGGCAGAGGTTTTATCTTAGAGGCAAGTATGTTGATAATTCAGCTAGCTATCGTCACTCAAATATATGGGTTTTTCTGTGTTCTGTACCTCAAGTTGAGTAAAGTTTTCCACTAATCTTTGCCTAAATATCTGGACCGGCCAGTGCTTTTCAATTAACCTCTTCTTAGCCTTTCACATCAACCATTGTAGTAGTACATTGACAGCAACTGACAGAGTTTCCAGCTGGATTCAGAAGATCTGGAACAAGGAAGACCATGGCTGATGTCAGATAGATTATGGCTCAAAACAAAAAATACAAAAAAATGTCTAGTTGTGTTTTAATGACTATGCAAGGGCATTTGATTGAGTGTATGATAAACTGTGGATAACCTTGAGAAAAATGGGAATCCCAAAATATTTCATTGTGATAATTAGGAACCAGTACATGGATCAAGAGGCAGTTGTGCGAACATAACAAGGAAACACTGCATGATCTAAAATCAGGGAAAATGGTTTTTATATTTTCCTGGACTTTTTTTCTCTGTGCTTTTGTTGTTTGGATAAAACACAAGTGAAGAGACACATGCTATCAGGGATAGAGTCATCCTTAACAATCCACATAGTTCTTTTGACTAGAGATGTCACCAACTCCCAGCATGGTGTACCAGAAGCTGAACTCTTCCTTTGGCAGGTCTGGGACAAGGATGTACTGTGAAAGAGAAAGCAACTGTTGGTTCAGGCTTGAGTGTTTATGTATGCTTGTAGCATTGTGCATGGAGCAGGGGAGGTACTCATATTAGCACAGTCTTGTTAACTGTGTGCATGCGTTCATATTTCTGTTTTGTTTTGTTGATTATTATTCCTTTCCAACTCCACCTGACAGACTCAACTATTCCAACACTATCCAAGGACTTTTGCACTTCAAGAGCTACAACTAGTGGTTAAATGTCACTCCATTATCCTCTGGTCAACAAAAAGAGATAAAAATAATAAATAATGCAACGTTTTAAAGACAACAGTTAACATTCACTCACATAATGAAACAAGTAAGAAAGAATGACATGATTGAGTGACCAAGCAACAAAACTAAAGGGACTTCTTAAGGAAAAGACATTGGAACTACCAGAAAAGAAATTCAGATGATATGGCAGTCATGTACTTGTGTGTTAATTTCATGATAGGGAGTGAAGGGTTGGAGTCTAGCCTGTCAATCTGGAGACAACCAATGAGGCCTCTGACATGACTTTCTCCTGAGAATTCTGGGAAGTCACAGTATTCTCCAATTAGAGAAGAGAGGCTTGACTCAGTCTCTTGGAGTCAGTATACCGACAAGATGGTGACATACTGATAGATCCTTAGTCCTGGTACCTGGAGGAGCCGGAGGAAAAGCCACATGGGCTTGCTTTGCCCTAATGGAATCAGACCTCTGGGACCAGAAAAGCCACGGAGACACCCCTGCCAGTGCTGAGATGCTTCTCCCACCAATGGATACTGCTGATGGACCCTGAGTCCTGGAAATGAGGAGCCATGGGGAGACCCCTGCCATCGTCAGGATGCTTCTACTGCCACCAGACACACAAGACTTAGCCTGTGTGTCCACTGGCCTATAATTGTTCTGGTGCAGTTGCACATGCTTTGTGAGTCAGAAGGAGACTTTATAGACTGGTATCGGACATATGGGCTAATATCAGACTTAGTGACTTTGGACTGGACTGGGTTGGGATGCTTTCTCAATGTTCCTTTCCTCTTATATAGAAACCTTCCTTGCACATCCGGATGCACTGGACAAGGTACACTAGTGGAGAGGGGGGCTGGAGATATGTGGAAATCAGGATGGATGAGCCCCCTCGGGCCAGTGGTTAGATTGGAACTACCAGATGGGTGAAGAAGAGATGGGGTACAGATGAGACCCGCTGCAAGGATCTACATATGACCTATCTGGAGGACAGGCATAGGGGAGTGGGCTGAGAGAGGTGTCGGGCAGAGTAACATATAAGAGAATAATAATAATTTATAAAGTATTGAGGGTTGATGGGGGAGAGAGAGCAGGGAAACAGGGGAGGGGTTGGAGGAACCGACACCAAGGGCTGGGGGAAAGGGCGGATGTTTGGAGAGTAATGACAGCAGCGGACGTGCGAGGGTTCTTGTCACAGTATGTTTATTTATGTATTGGAAAAATGATGTACGAGCCCCTAATAAAATGATTTTTAATTTAAAAAAAAAGAAAGAAACCTTTCCCCTATATCCTTATTTGTGTTTATGGATATGGAATTTCTTTCTCTACTCTATCTGGATTAATATAAATGATGTCCAGATACTCTCAATGAATGGAGAAAAATATCAAGAAAGATTTTGGAAAAACTAAGGAAAAACACTATAAGAGCAACCTGACAAAATAAATGAAAAAAATTAGAAACCATACAAAGACTCCAAATAGAAATTCAGAAGATTAACAATAACTTATTAGAATTCTCAATGAGAGAGAAAATATTTAAAAAATGATGCTGGCAATATATGTAAAAATGTGCTTGACACAACATATGGATGCATGGATGTGATAAGATCTGTAAGGTCCCCCAATAAAATTTTTTTTTAATAATAAATAAATAATTTTTAAGATACTAGAATTCTTAAGTAGAAAGAAAGGGTTCTAAAAATGATGGGGCTGAGCCCCAGTGGCATAGTGGTTGTGCGCAAAACTGTGGCCCACTGGGATGGAGGTTCAATTCCAGCAGAGGCTCCACAGGAGAAAAGGCTGGGCCTTCTACTCCCACCATCAGAGGGTAGTGATGCCCCCCATCCCCGCCAAAAAATGATGATGGTGGGCTGAGCCCCAGTGGCGTAGTGGTTGTGCGCGAGACTGCGGCCCACTGGGTTGGAGGTTCAAATCCAGCAGCAAGGCTGACCCTCCTATACCCACCGCCAAAGGGTAGTGATGCCCCCCCAAAAAAGAAATTAAAATAAAAATGATGATGGCAACATATGTACAAATGTGCTTGACATAATGGATGGGTGAATGGATTATAATGAAATTAAGAGCCACACACAAGATGATCTTAAATAAAGGTACTAGAATTAGACAACACTCTGTAAGAGCAAAGCAGTAGGAATGAAGCAACGGAAATTCAAATTAGTGACCTTAAAGAAAAGTCTCTCAGTAATAGCCTACCAGAAGAACAATGAAAAGAGAAAAAAAATCCAAATAAAGTTCAAGAATTATATGGGATACCATCAAGAGGAGTGGCATGCCTCCTTGATATTCCGGATGAGGAAACAGAAAAATACAGAGAATATAGTGTAAGACCTGCTGGAAGAAAATATTCCAGATGCCAAAAAAGAGGAGAAAATAACCATTTCCATTCAAGAAGTTGAAAGATAGACCCCCAAAAGGAAGATATGTTGACATAACTTAGTTAAACTTTTCAACATTGGGGATAAAGAGAGATTTCTGAGTTGCTTGGTTTTAAAAAATGAGAGGACTCATTAAGAATAAATTAAGATTTTTCAACAGAAACTTTACAGGTAAGAAGAAAATGGAATGGCAAATATAAAGCTCTGAAAGAAAAACAAACCTCCCAAGCAAGAATTTTATATCCAGCAAAATTACCTATCAAATAGGAAGGAGAAATGATTAATAAAAAGATGAATAAAATTGAAAAACCATTGGAAAACTTAACAAAAGAAAAGAAAAAGATGTAAGTATCATGAATAAAAATGAAAATGGTGACATTACAATGGAACCAACTGAAATTAAAAAAATCTTAACATATGAAGGACTATCCTACAACAAATTTGAAAACCTAAGAGAATTGGGCAGGTTTACTGAAATAAACTAACTGCCTAAAATATTGAGGTAGAAACCCTAAACAGACCCTCAACAAAAGAGAAACAGATCAAGCTATTAAAGACTCATACTAACAAAAAGGCAGGGACTAGATGGCTTCACTGAGGAATTCAGCCAAGCATTCAGACAAGAGCTGTCACCAATTCTACACAAACTACTGTAGAGTATACCAAAGGATGGCAAACTCCAAATCATATTTTATAAAGTGACTATAGCATACTAAAATCAGGCAAGACATTTCCAGGATATGAAATTACAAACGAATATCCTTTATGAACAAAGATGCAAAAATTGTCAACAAAATCTGAGCCAATAGGCTCCAACCAAATTAAAAAAAACAAAAACAAATGAAACATAATGATCAAGTGGAATCAATAATGATCAAGTGCATGAATGGTTTAACATTTAAAAAGTAATCCATGAAATCCACCACATAAATAAAACTAAGGAAAAGAAAGACATTTGTGAAAGTATTTGACAAAATCCAACATTCATTTCTAATAATAAAAAAAAACTCTAAGGAAAATGGGAATAGTAGAGAATTTCCTCAGTATAGTAAAGGCCATATATGAAAACCAATGGCCAACATCTCAATTAATGAGGAGAAACTGAAAACAGTCCTCTTGTGATTGGGACTCAGACAAGGATGCACTTTATCACCACTCTTATTCCACATTGTGCTAAAAGTCTTAGCTAGTGCTATTAGACAAAAAAAATTAATTAAAGGTGTTCAACTTTACAAAGAAGAAGGAAAATTCTATTTGCAGATGATATAATTCTATCTGAAAATCTCAGGCTCAACCAAAAAAATTATTGAAAATTTTGGAAACATAGCAGTGTCCATGATCAACATGTAAAAATCAATCAGATTCCTGCATACAAATGAAGCGAATTCTGAAAAGGAAATCATGGAAACCAATATAATTTACAACAGCCATGCAGAAAATTCCATACTTAGGAATGAACTTGACCAGAGAAACAGAAGGCTTATACAGAGAAACCTATAAAATACTACTACAAAAAAGCAACAAAGGACTGCACAAATGGACAAATATTCCATGCTCATGAATAGCAAGACTTAAAAAATTTTAAATATCAATACTACTCAAGCTCTCTGCCATCAAGTCATTTCCAATTCATAGTGACCCTAAGAAATCTATAAATCTAATGCCATTCTGACCCATATTCCAACATCATTCTTAAAATAGTAAAACTAAATACCAACTTCATATGGAAAGGAAAGAGACCTTGGATAAGCAAAACACAACTAAAGAAGAAAAGCACAATGGTTAGGGTTGTTTTTTGCTCTCACTTCTATACCTCAATATCTATTACCCAGTCAGTGTAATCAATGAACGTAGTACTAATCAGTGATCTTAGTACCACTAAAGATCTGTAGACCAGTGGAGCAGATTAGAGTAATCAGAAATAAATCCATAAACTTACAGGTAAATAGTCTTTGGCAAAGGGCCAAAATACATTAAATGGGAAAAGATACTCTCTTCAACAAAAGGTGTTGTCAAAATTGGATCTCCATATGCAGAAAATGAAATAGGACCATATTTCATTCCATGCACAAAAAATCAAGTCAAGATGAACCAAATATCTAAATATAAACCCTAGAACTATAAAGTTCCTCAATGAAAAAATAGGAACTTGAAGGGGTTCATAAGCAAATATGGTGAAGAAAGTGGACAGTGCCTGCTTATCAAAAGAAATTGCTTCTGGGGTGTTAATGGTTTGAAGTTAAACAAGCAGCCATCAAGCTGAGAAGCAACAAAGCCCACATGGAAGAAGCACACCAGCCTGTGTGATCATCAGGTGGTGACAGGATCAGGTATCAGGCATCAGAAAATCCAAAGCAAGCAATCATATCAATGCAAACAAGTGGAGTGGAGTGGAGCCCCAAAGCCCATCTGTAGACAATAGGACATCCCTCACAAAGGGTAACAAGGAAGAGAAGAGTCGGTCAGGGTGCAGTATAGCATGGACAAAACATACAACATTCCTCTGATTCTTTAATGCTTCCTCCCCACCACTATCACGACTCCAGTTCTACCTTAAAAAATTGACTAGATCAGAGCATGTGCACTGGTAGGCATAAGAGCTCAGAATCCAGGACAGATAAATCCCTCAGGAACAATAATGGAAGTAGCGATACAATGAGGGTAGGGGGAAGGTGGGGGAGAAGGGGATAGCAAATGTAATGATCAGTGTATAACACACCCCACCTCCACCCACAAAGTGGTGAACAACAGAAACATGGGTGAAAGGAGAGAGCCAATGGTGTAAGATATGAAAATAATAATAATTTATAAATTATCAAGGGTTCTTGAGGATGGGAGGGTGAGGGGAGAGAAAAATGAGGAGCTGATACCAAGGACTCAAGTAGAAAGGAAACATTTTGAAAAGGATAATGACAAGATAAGTACAAATGTACTTGACAAAATGGATGTATATATTGTAATAAGAACTGTAAAAGCGGACTGAGGTCCGGTGGTGTAGTGGTTGTGTACGGAACTGCGGCCCACTGGGATGGAGGTTCAATTCCAGCAGCGGCTCCACAGGAGCAAAGGCTGGGCCTCCTACTCCCACCACCAGAGGGCAGTGATGCCCAAAAAACAAAAAACAAAGAACAAGAACTGTAAAAGTCTCCAAGAAAATGATTTTTAAACATAAAGAAGAAACATAAACAAAAAATAAGAACCGTAAAAGCCTCCAAGAAAATGATTTTTAAACATAAAGAAAGAAAAATAGGGACAATTTACATATAAACACACTATAACACACACAAAACCACCATAGAAGACACAATAGATGAGTAAGACCTATTGGGTTAGTCCAGGTTAGCTAGAGAAACAAATCCAGTGACACTCCTATATGTGCAATGAAGAACTTTATATCAAGAAATAATTAGTGGTATATATCAAGAAAACACTCTGTCCCAGTAAAGATCAAGCCCATAAGTCCGATATTAGTCCTTAAGGCCCTCTTCAGGCTTACACAGACACAATCAATGATGCAGAATGCAGGCAGATGACAGGTCTGTGGGTTCAATGTCTCATAGATTCAATAGCAGTGACTCTGGCAGCAAGCAGGGACAGCCAGCAGGAAGATGAAGGGAGCAAGAGAAGGCCAGGTTCCCTGGTCCCTCTTTATAAGAAGGCCACACCCACAACAAGGCACCATCAGGCTGTGACTCGATTGACAGGTTGAATAGCACCCCTACCCTTTTATTTATCTTACATGAAATTTTGTTAACTACCACCCTTACTAAAAATAATACATTTGTGTGCACCCAAAAATTTCATTAAATGAGTAAAAAGAGAACTCACAGACAGAAAAAAAATGGCAACAATATATTAGACAGGGATTAATCTCTGCAACCTGGAGAAAACTGAAACACCTTAACAAGAAAAAAAACAATTTTAAAAGGGGCAGGGGACATGGACAATTCACCATAGAAAATATCTAAATGACCAATAAATATGAAGAAATACTTGACCCCTGGCCATTTGAGAGATGCCTATAAAAAAAAACTCAGACATGCCAGCAAGGATAGCATGCTTTACATAGAAAGCAAACAAAATAGCAAATGGTAAAAAGCAGATGGAGAGATTGAAGCCCTCATACATGGTTCATGGAACTGGAAAGCTATACAATTACCATGGAAAGTGCTTTGGCCCCTCCTCAACACCTGGGAATATAAACATAATATGACCTAGAACCTTTACTCACTGTATACTCTAAAGAAATAAGAGCTGTAGCAGGAACAGTTACATGTACATCTACTTTTATCACAGCACAAGTCAAAATAGCAAAATGAATGCAACCTAAATGCCCATCAGTGGAAAAATGGATATACTTCTGTACTTATACCCTGTGAGGTAGTATATTTTGCTAAAGAATAATGAAAAAAATTATGAAATGTCTCATGACATGAAAGGATTTGGAGGGCATTATGCTGAAAGTTCGCCAATTAGTAAAGGACAAATATTGTATGAGGCAATTGTTATAAAAGAAAAAAAGAACTTTTTTCATGCCAAACGAAGCAGAACTTGATGGCTATCAGGGATGAGGGAATGAAGAGAGATAATAACCTTCCATATTACCTGCTGACCTTGAGATTTATCAGACTCTTAAATTTGCCATCTACCCTGCTAATCTTGGGATCCGTTGGTCTCTGCCATCTATGAACTAGCAGTGGACCATGTCACCTGCCAAACTTGACTATATGAGTCAGGAGACTCCAGACTCAAGCATGACACATGCTTTATGACTTGCTGGCCTCTACCACTGTGTGAGCCATTTCCCTGAGTTAAATCTGTGTGTGTGTGTGTGTGTGTGTGCGCGTGTGTACACAAACATTAACTTTACTGCCTTTGCTTCTCTAGAAAATTGGGCTTAAAATAACACCATACTATATTCTACTATATAGTATATTATCCAGAAGAGTCCACATAGCTTCTCATGAAACTCTTAGCACTATAAAGCATGTTTATCATGGGATCATATGTATGTTATAAATCATGTGCACTTTGGAATAACATACAATATTGACGACCACATGCTTGTCATATTTCCTACTCCCCTGATGCCCAAATCTCAATCTCCAAGAGGGAAAGCTACTTTTTCTAAAACATATGCACTCTTTCAAGAGATTGAAAAAGGTTGTGTGGTAGAAAATGCACCCTTTCATAGTCTCTGCTTGTTCTTCAGATTATGATTTTTTTCAAGGTCAAATTCTTGTCACCGACCTCACTCTCTCAAAGGTTCCTGCCATGCCCACCCCCAGAGCTATGGTATTCGCATTCATTTCTCCACACTTCAGAGCAATACATGTGCTGCCCCCAGGCACTGGTGTAGCCAGATCTTTGTTAGGAGACAGAAGCATATCTGTATAAAACCATTTCATGTTTGTTTTGTGTTTTTCTTCAAAACCTTTTCGCTCATTACTCACACTGGAAAGCAGCTAGAAAATTGCCTTTTTATAAAGTTCTTAAATTGTTTTATGATGTAAGTTGTTTTTAATTCTTACTGCCCTATTCTGTGTTTCATGCCAGTAGATTATAACTCTCTCTAAATACATACTGATATTGAACAAAGGTTCCATATATTAAAGGAATAATTGTTTGAAATATAATAAAGAAAAGATGTGCTATGCATCTGACTTTCTACAGAGTAGTTGGAAACTTGACCTCATTTTCTGAAATCTCTGCATTTATTTTTTATAAATGACTTGTTAAATGTAATTTACATTTCTCCTTGCTAACCATGTGTTTCATAAAAGTTAGCTGTCTTGATTTTATAATAATAGTAATACATATTATTGCAATAATATGTTCGTGCATTGCAAAAGTACTATAGTGGATTGATACCGCAATATTTAAAGCCAGTATCCAAGTATTCTGTAAAGCCGGACCATATAAATATAGAAGAGTCTCACACTTTACACCAGTGACTACATAGCTGGGAAACTATGCACCAGTTAAACAAAGAAATTAAACACATAGGGCCTGTTACATTTAAATATTTAAGTGCCACATTTTAAATAAATAATGTTACTGTAGCCTAGAGGATTTTCAAGGCAAAAATTAAAGTCTGAACCTTTTATAGGACAGCCTTATTTTTTTTCCTCGAGATTTTGAACTTCACACAATAATGCTTTTCATTTCTGTACTTTCTCCAAATGTTTTCAACATCTTAGAGGCTACATTGTTTTATAAGAATAAACTGTAGGTTTCCAAAGAGCTTCACTCTCCCACTCAGCTGCCCTGGGGGAGTAAAGCCTCTGCACACAATTTATTTCATTTCTCTCACCCCAAAAATGATCAAATAAGGACTGCTTCCCCACAAACATTTCTAGGGCAAGTGGCTCTGACAAGTGCAGCTTTTATCACCGCAAACATCTCTTCTCTTTCCTGCTCTGGCATGTCCTAAGAAAAAGATTACTCAGCACACACCAACTGTGTTAGAGCCAGGACTCCACCAATCAAAAGATGAACAAGGAGAATTCACAGTTATAGCCATTGGAAAATGGATAGATAGAAAGTCTCTAGGTTTGTGCCACTAATAATAGGATAAGTTCAACAAATGCCACAGAATCTGTACTATCTCTACAGAATCGGCTCCTTCTTGCTACCAAAATAGACATTTGTTAGCTACGCATTTCTCAGCAACCTGGTTCAAATAAGGTTACTGCATATTACATATTCTTTACTATTTTGGAGTTACCATGGCAGAGAAGAGAAAAGATATTTTTGTTGATGGAATGTCTCTTAACAGAGATCCTTATTTTGGCCTTTCTGACTTCCTGATGCAGTTTTCAGATCTAGTTTAAAATACTTTTATGACTTGCTTTTTTTTTTAATTATTTCAAATAATCAACATTTCAGTATCCCAAGAAGAGTAGGAGATACATTATTCGATGTGTAAACAGGCAGATGAACAGAATTTAAAGGTATAGTGTTCAAATGAAGAATACATTGGAGGTTTTATCCGAAGTTAAATAAACTCTTTAACTTTCAGCCCCAATTTTCTTGGTCCTATCTCAATGTCTCTTTCTCATACTGTACACCAGCTTTTATATTTCATTCATTCATCGCTGCTTTGCCATATAAAATATATATAGTTAGATGGTAAAATTGGATTAGATTATGCTGCCATTTTTTAAAACTTTGTCTTTTTTTAAAATCTAAGTGATTGAAAAATATCAGTTTTCATTTTTCACTCACATCAGATATTCTTTAAGTCAGGGGTCCTCAAACGATGGCTCATGGGTCATATGCGGCCCGCCAAGGACATTTACCCTGCCATCAGGTGTTTTTGCCCCTGCTGCCTGTCCTGCTTACTTGCAGGTGCATTCAAGGCCCGCAGTGAATTTGTTCATAGTTTTGGGAGGTAAGGGGGTTAACTATAGTCCGATCCTCCAACGGTCTGAGGGACAGTGAACTGGCCCCCTATTTTAAAAGTTTGAGGACCCTTGCAGGTCATTTGTGCAGGGCTTTGTTTGCATTATCCTGCCTCTAAGAGCAAGGTTTATAAAACAGCCTTCATCCAAAACCAAAATCAGTAAACTATGTCACACATGCCACATCTGGCTCCTGGCAAATTTGGGCTTTGTTTTTTGTTGGGTTTGCTTTGGTTTGGTTGGAGTATGGCCTAAGATCTAAACATGACTTTCACAATTTTCCATAGTTAAAAGAAATATTCAGTATTTTGTGATATTTAACAATCATACGAAATTAAAATTTTAGTATAAAGTTTCACTGGAACGTGCCATGCTCACTCACCTATATATTTCCTATGATTTCTTCCACCCTACAATAGCACAGTTGTCTTGGTGCAGCTGAGAGCACATCACCTGCAAAGCCTAAAACTTGTATTATCTGGCCCTTTACAGAAGATATTGTTGTTCTCTTTTGAATCAGAGCAGGGCTTGTCACCACGCCAGAGGCCAAAAGAGAACATGGCAAATCAAAGCCTTACTCTTAGGGGTCCCACCTGGGAGTGACACCGATGTCTGCACATCACTCATTGTCTAAATCAAATTGTAGAGCTACATTCAATTTTAGCAAGAGAAGAAACTCAATCAGAGAAGCAAAATACATTTAATGGTCACTGATGACTATCTCAATGAAAAGAAATCAATCAGAAAATAGTTCCAAAGTAAATAGATTTTCCATTTCATAAGTTGCCTTCTGGTTTGAAGAAACAGTATTGGGTCCACATATGACCACCTCCGGCTACGAAAAACTCCACATCAACCCAAGGCTGCTATTTATGAGGAAGAAATCAGACCCACCTACACCTTTGAACCCTTTTTACTCTATTCCGACACCACCTGTCCTTCCCTCAGCACTCCCTTTCTCTGCTAGAGCAATGCCATATAGAACTCATAGGCAATAGTCACCATGTTAGGGGGTTCTTTAAAAATTATTAGGTTTGGTATCATCAGGAGAGGAAAGCATTAAGGCTGCAGTTATTTTATCTGCAATACCCCTTCTGAGCCATGACACTCACTCTTCTTTGGGTCCTCTGTGGAAGTTGGGGAGTCCCAGAACCTGACATTAAATGTATGAGTAATTCTGACAAAGCAGGGCGAGAGCCTGATGTCAATGGGAAAAGGAGGCTGGGGGCAGGACAGCAGCCCCATGCAGAAGATTGATCTAGTGACTGGGAAATTCAGAGAGAGCTCTCTATTGGTGTCCATTTATTTCCACAGCACTGTCCTGAGATACCGTGGCCCATTTCTTTGCCAATGTAAACCAGGGGCAGCGCAAATGCACAGAAAGGAGAAGAATTGCATCAAGGTCAACAGTGGACCCCATCTGAAGTTGGGATGAGAAACCACACATATTAACAAGCTGGACAGTCCCTGAGCACATTCTCTTCCCTCACTCCCTTACCTGCACTGTACCTCTCCACTGTTTCCCCCCGATAACGCGTCCACAGTAGGTGAGATGACGTCTGGTCATCCTTGCTTCTAAGGAGCTTTCTGGTTGTACTTCTTCCAATAGACATGTGTTTGTTCCTTTGGGAGTCCATCCACCTTCAATATTCTGTACTAGCACCACAATTCAAAGACATCAATTCTTTCAGTCCCTGAAAAAGAGTATTATGCTTGGCAAGTAGAGAGGCCACGAAAAGGGTAAAAGAGGAAGCCCCTTGATGAGATGGGATTGACACAGTAGTTGCAACAAGAGTCGCAAAGATAGCAATGTTGAGCGTGATCCAGGACTGGGCAGTGTTTCCTTCTGTTTTCATCAGGGTTGTGAGATAGTTAAGTTTGACTGTGCCCCCCTGGCTGATAAACACAGGTGGGATTAATTGAACGTGGAGAGCTAAATGGCTCAGTGAAACTCGCCTTTCTAGTTCTTCGGTGTCTGGCTCTCTGATCCAGGGTGCAGCTGCCTTAGCCAGTTTCCTGCTTCAGCTGGTAAGGCTCACTTCCTCCGAGACATCCCTGAGGAGAAGCCACATGGACCTACCCCGATGTAATCCTGAGTGCTGGAGCAGCCATATATAGCCCTTGCCAGTCCTGAGATGCTGCCACATTCACTGATTCAGTTTACCTCCTCCAGTCAGTGCCATTGCTTGTGTCTTGTGAGATTGAGGAGGACTTTGTAGGTTAGTGTTGGCCATATGAGCTAATGTTGGACTTATGGTCTTGGGCAGCACTGGGTTAGAATGCTTTCTTAATATAGTGTCTGGGTGAATAGAAAAACAAATCCACAGAAACTCATCTGTATAAACCCATACTAACACAGGTCACTATGAGTCAAAACCCACTCAACTGCACCTGAAAACGACTGTTTGCCCATTCAAAGTTTGTAGTCACAACTGAGGGAAATAGCACTTTAGAAATCTGTGCTATTATGAAATAGTTCCTGAAATGGAATACCTAAGGTGAGGTGAAGAGAAAGAGAGCCCACTAGGTGAGTGAAAGTGGTCAAGCCCAGAAGTTCTACACTCGCACAATCAATTACATCCCTCCCACAATTGGAGGGGTATCATCTAGAGCTTTTGAAATTAGACAAAAATAACTACAGATACAACAGTAGTAGAAAATATATTAACAACTATATATTAGTTGTTATGAAAACACAGATTAAACTAATAAAAGTAAACTAATAAAGTATGGATATTGAAATGTGCAAATAGAAAATTGAATAAACTAATAACTTTTAAATAGGTTAAACTATTGTAAGACTTTCTTAAAAATCACAAAAATCCAGCCCTAATAGAATAAAATAGGTTGAATTTTAATATTTTTAAGTCTAAAATCAAGGACTTTGATTTACATACTATGAAAATTGCACATGTTAATCTGAAAAGTTACACTCATAATAATATATAATGACTTTCCCTAAACAATTAGCCTACTCAGACAGTCAATAAAAGTTCATGTAATTCTAAACTACACACACAAAAAAAATGTTTCAGGAAGGCTAAAACAAAAGGATTGGTAAAGACATGCCAGGCATAGACAAGTTGAAATAAAACAGTTATCATAATATTGATAAAGAAAAGTATGAATTCAAATTATCATTAAACAAGAAAAGTAGGATATTTTATTACACTTAGGTTTAAAATTCACAATGAAAGTATAGCAACTTGGCTGAGCCCCGGTGGCGTAGTGGTTGTTAAGCGGGACTGCGGCCCACTGGGATGGAGGTTCGATTCCAACTCCATGGAGCAAAGGCTGGGCCTCCTACTCCCACCACCTGAGGGCAGTGATGCCAAAATAAAAGAAAGAAAGTATAGCTGCTTTAATGCCTATGCACAAAAAATAAAGCAATGACTTTTTTAAAATAACTTTGAGAGATAAAATTAAAAATAGTTTAGCATGTTTCTGTCAAAATAAAACATATTAAAGTGATGTTAAGCACATATAGAAGACATAACAAGCAATTTTGAGGCATACATAATACATTTTCAACCTTATAGAATAGAATATGATTCTTTACAAATAACATTTGTAAACTATTTGCAACTATTTGCAAAAAAAGCTTGTCTCTATATTAAGCTACAATGTCAATACATTGAATGAAAAAATCATGGAAACCACATTCCCTGTAAAGCACAGTAAACCCAGAAAAGAAATTCATTTTGAAAACATTTCTCCAGCTGTAAGGAACTCAAAAACTCTTTATTAAACCACGCTGAAGCTGAGCCCTGGTGGCGCAGTGGTTGACGGTTCAAATCCAGCAGCAGCTCTCCAGGAGCAAGGCTGGGCTTCCTACTTCCACCAAGGCAGTAACGCAAAGAAGAAAAAAACACTTAAGTCAATAGAAACTGCAAAATAAAACTGCGAAAATTCTAGAAAGTTTTAGACAATGGCAAAAGCAGTGTTCATAGCATTAATATCTCAACAAAAGAAATGAGGTGCTTCATACATCCAAGTTAAAAAGTAAAAGATGAAAGCAGAAGGAAGTAATAAAAATAAAGGAAAAACAAATGACTTAGATAAGAGGCCATAATTATCATAAATAAAACAATGACTCTTTTTTAGGGAAGAAACTCAGCAACAATATTTGACTACTCGTGAAGCCTAAAGAAAAATGAGAAAACAAAACTAAGAAATTACAGAGTACAGAGCATACATAAATTTCAAAGGAGAGAATGGAATTATAACATTTTTCACGCCTCTAAGGAGCCCTGATGTTGAACTAGATTTTTATCAGGCGGCTAAGATCAGCAATTCAAAACCATCAGCCACTCCTTGGGTGAAAGATAAGGTTTTCTCCTGCTGTGAAGATTTATAGTCCTCGGAACTCCACAAGGGCTGAGTTTCACTGTCCAACAGATTCAATATAAGGAAGAATTGACTAGACTCAGTGACTTTGATTTTCACACCTCTATGAAAATCAAACCATTAAACCCCCATCCCCCCAAAAATCCATTCAAGTGAAGATGGATGATTTTCCAGGAAAATATAATTTATCAAGACTAATCAGTAGATATGGAAAGCCTAAACAGTCTTTATATTAAAAAAAAGAAAGAAAATTAAAGAAGATCTCTTACCCAAAATGAATAAATAAAAATCCCAGGGTTTCATAGCAATGCTTTTCATGAGGAAAAGCATTGGTAAGCAAAAGAAAAGTGACACTGCTATTTCAGAAAAAAAATGGTTAGATACTATTACTAGTAAAAAAGAAAAGAAAAACATCCTTGCATGTCTGCCTGAACTTTCAAGAGAAATGGCTGTGCTGAAGTTTCACTGAAACAAAGAAAAGAATCAAAGCAAAGCATTAGCATTTCAGAACTGCTACAAAAGCTGCTCTTGAAGAGCAGAGAAGTGGGGGCTTCCCAGCCCGGTGCCCCTTATTTCTCCTAGGACAGCCGAGCAGAGGGGTTGTCAGAAGTAGTCAGCCTCCCTGACTACACATGCCAAGAACTGGAAGGTGGTCACATTTTGTATGCCAGTTTGAAATGAAGTAACTCCAATTTTTTTGTATAAGAATAATTTTTTAAAATGTATAACTCCTGCAATAAATGTGCTAAGCATTCCAGGTGAGCAAATAATCAGAGAAGCTGCAAGGCATGAAGAAGGTGGTAGCAGAATTGAAGGAAGGTTTATTAACAACCTGAAATACACAGACGACCCAATCCTGCTTACTGAAAGTGGAGGACTTGAAGTACTTGCTGAAGAAGATCAAGGATGAATTATAACTCAACATAATTAAAACCAAAATCACCTCAACCAGACCAATCCATTACATCATGAAAAATGGAGAAAAGATTGAATTTGTCAAGGCGTTCATCTAGCTTGAATCTACAATCAAGGTTCTTGGAAGCAGCAGTTAAGAAATCAAAAGATACATCAAGTATTTGGGTAAATTTACTTGACAAAACTTCTCTAAAACATTGAAATGCAAAGATGTTGTTTTGACTAAGGTATGCCTGATCCAAACCATAATAGTGTCAATTGTCTCATAGGCATGTGTAAGTTGGACATAAGGAAGACCAAAGAATTGATGCAATTGAATTATGGGGCTGGCGAAGAATATTCAAAATACCCTGGATTGCCCAAAAAACAAACAAATAAGTCTTGGAAGAAGTACAACTGGAATGATCCTTAAAGACAAGGATAACAAGACTGTGTGACTTACTTTGGACATGTTGTCAAGAGAGACCAATCCCTGGGGAAAAGCATCATGCTTATTAAAGTAGAGAGCCAGGGACAAAAAGGAAGGCCCTGGACAAGGAGTTGCACCAATGAGCTCAAGCATAAGAACAAGTGCGAAGATAGCATAGGACTGAGCAGTATTTCATTCTGTTGTACGTAGGGTCACTTGGAGTTCAAACCAATCCAACAGCACCTAACAACGATACATCAATAGTTAAGTCAATTATACAAAATTCCTCAGAAGTTGATTACGAAGATATGCCTGTATTTTTTTGGGGGGTGTGGGGGGGGCATCACTGCCCTCTGGTGGTTGTGGCAGCTACCCAGCCTTGCTCCTGAGAACTGCTGCTGCATTTGAACCGCCAAGCCAGTGGGCCGCAGTGCCGCACTCAACCACTAAGCTACCGGGGCTCAGCCCGGTTATGAAGATATGCTATGAATGTGATGAAAAAGGAATTAACGGCCCAGTTAGTATTGTAAGAACTGTGCATTAGTCCGAGTAGATTACAGAAACAAATCCATAGACATGCATATGTATATAACGGAGAGGTTGTATATATGCAAGAGGAAGGGAACATTGAGAAAGCATCACAACCCAGGTGAGTTCAAGGTCGTAAATCTGATAGTAGCCTGTGGCAGTCACCTAAGCTCGTGTCAGTTTGAGGTTTAAGAGTGTAGGGGTGGAGGGCTGAGCCCTGGTGGCATAGTGGTTGTGTGCAGGTCTGCGGCCCACTGGTTTGGCAGTTCCAATCCAGCAGCAGCTCTCTAGGAGAAAGGCTGGGCCTCCTACTACCACCAGGGCAGTGATGCCCACTAAAAAAAAAAAGAAAAGAGTGTAGGGGTGGAATCTAACCTGTCAATCTAAAGATAGCCAATGAGACCTCTGTGTGAGCGTGGCCTGCTCTGAGAATTCTGGGAAATCTGGCAGTATTTTTCCTCTGGAGGTGGGAGACTCACCACTCACTCCCTGAGAGACATTGCAGCTGACAAGACACAAGGCTAACTCCCTGTGAGACATCCTAGAACAGAAGATACATGATTTACCTTGGTGGAAGCAGACCTCTGAAGCTTGAAAAACCACATAGAGACTCCTGCCAGTGCTGAGATGCTTGAGAAGCCACAGAGAGGCCCTGCCAGCGCTGAGATGTTTCTATTACCACTGGATGCACAAGACTCTGCACCCACTGTCCTGTGATTGTCCTGGTGTCATTGCATGTGCTTCGTGAATATGAAGAGAATTTTTATGCATTAGTATTGAATATATGGGCTAATACCAGAATTATGACCTTAGACTGAACTGGGATGTTTTCTTAATGTACAGTTGCTCTTGTATATAAAAACTCTTTCTTGCATACATGATTTTTTATGAATTTGTTTCTCTAGTCTACCCACACTAACACATAGCCCATATGTCCAATACCATAAGTCCTTTTCAGACTCACTAAACACATGTAATGATGTCAAATTCAAAATGGCCACAAGCCAGTGGGTAGAAAGTCTTTGAATCCAGTGGTGTTGTAAGCATTTCAGCGCTGGCAGGAGTCTCCTCGTGGCTTTTCTAGGTCCGGGTCTCTAACTGCATCAGGGTAGGTCTACGTGGCTTCTTCTCAGAGATGTCTCACAGGGAGCCAGCCTTGTCAGTCAAGTATCTCCTAGGAAGTGAATTCAGAGAGACCGTTTCTCTGCCTCCAAAAAGAAATTAGTGCCTTTCCCAGAATTCTCAGGAGAAGGCCAGGCCCACACAAAGGTCTCATTAGCTACCTCCAGATTGACCAAGTAGAGTCCACCTCTACACTCTTAATCCTCAAATTGACACCAGTTTAAGTGACTGTCACAAACTGTTTTGTTGCTTGTGGCTGGCATCGTTTTATTATTAACCACAATGGAAGTTGAAGTCCCTGGAATTCCTAAGGAAAGTAAGGAATGAGAATGGACTCATGTATGAATTATGTATTTAGGGATGCAGTGTTTTCTAAGCCCTGAAATGTGATGACACACTACTTTAAAACCGGGATGTGGCATCACTGTCCTGGTGGGTGTAGGAAGCCCAACCTTGCTCCTGGAGAGCTGCTGCTGAATTTGAACTGTCAACCCGCACACAACCACTACGCCACCAGGGCTCAGCCGGGATGAGAATCTTAATCTAATATTTCCCACCAATAATTTCAGAAAAGTCATTAGGAGGAAGATAATTGAAGACAATACTAACTGATGTGTAAGTAAATCACTTTATGTAATCGATTGTCAGTTCCATTTAACAAAATATGTAATTAGTTATGATCATCATTTCTATGCTTCAATAGGGGCTGAGCCCTGGTGGCGTAAGTGGTTGAGTGCGGGACTGCAGCCTGCGGGCTTGGCGGTTCAAATCCAGTGGCGGCTCTCAGGAGCGGCACTGGGAAGCGCCCACAACCACCAGAGGCAGTGATATCCACCCCAAAAAATATAGATCAATAGTTTGCACATTCTGGTTTCTGAGTGCAAAAGACATCTACCAATATTTTGCTTTCAATTAAATCAGCTAATGTACGTTTACTATCATTAAATCAAAATCAGGAATTTTATGCAAGACACAGCTATTTGAGGGATTCATAAACAACCTTTCTATTGAAAATATTATCAATCCTATAAAGTTATGTAGCACTATAGAAAACATTATCGATCATGTAAAATTATGTGACACCATTATGAGTAAATTTTATTTACTCTAAAAATGCATTCTTCTCATTTCCACTCATAAAATTGACATACCCATTTCTATATTCCATTCCCCATTACAATGAAGAAGAAATCATTGAAGAAATGCTTGATTCCTTGTCTGGAGAAAGAATTATATAATCAGGATTTATGACACTGAAAATAAAGACGCCATCAAAGAATAAACAGATCATGTCCAAAGGATACAAGAACATGCCTGAAGAGGTACACACTAAACAAAAATGTGATGGTTTAAACGTCAAAATGATTAAGGACTGTTCAGATAGAGGTTGAACCTTGAAAACAATCAATGAAGTCCCATTAGAGAAAGACAAATGAGAGGACTGGAGAAGGTTGTATGGACCAAGCTCCAACATCAGCATCACAGAAATAGCAAGGTAGATATACAAGTTGTATGGGGAATTAATGTTTTAAATTGACCCTTTTTTCAAGTAAAAATTTTCTGAAAAAAGAAGATATTGAAATACTTTTAAAGGTTAGTTTAAAATTAAACTATCAGATCATATCATTAATTTGAGTTATTATTTAAACTCTGCTAACTTATGAATATGAAGCACCAGTATAAATTTCAAAGCATCATGTTAAAAGTAAATTATAATATTCATATTTAAAGATTTTAGTAAAGTACTATTGTAAAGTCTTTTAAATATAAAACAAATTGTAGCATCCATGTCTAATTAATAAAAATAACATCAAAAAATTTCTAGAAAAAAAATAAGGGCTGAACTTTATTACAACTGTATTTAATTAAGAAGCCTTGAGTTCATAATGATGCCCAAAGAATGAGGGATAGAAAAAAATTCCAAATAAAATTTCTTAGATACTAGGGAATGTTTTCATGGCACCAAATTATGTGGATTATATAGGGGAAAGAATTATGAACTGTATAACAGTGGGTAAGATTACATTCTTCTATTCATCAAAAATACCAACAAATGCAGCTTTAATTAGGAAATTAGATAATTGACATTATGTGATGTCAATATCTAATTGACATTAGATAATTAAGGCCCAGTTAACTACCTAATTCAGACAATGATCATTACTGAATATTTGAATAATTATTATTAATAATTGTTGTTATCATTATTGATAATAATTATTGATAATTGAATAATTGAATAATTATTGAATTAATGCTATTTAAGACTGAGATAAACATGTCTGTATAAACTATATTGTAAGTGAAGGAAATACACACACATATAATTGTTAAAATAATTTTAATCTAATTCTAACACTTTAGAATTTACTGAAATACTGAAGAATGAGAAACAATTTCAATTGCATCACTGAAAGACATGCAAGAGATCTTCAGGATATCTTCCCGTTTCTTCTTGGAAAACAAAAAAGAATAACTAATCTAGAGATTATAAAAACCTAAAAGACACCAATAGCCAAACACAGTCAGAGAGTCTTGTTGGATTTGAAATTAAATCGAGTGTAAAAAAATATCTTTTTAGACAATAGCAGAAATTTGAATGTGAACTAGGTTACAGTTCATAGCAAAAATAATGCATAAACAAATCAGACATAAAATGTAACTATGTATGTATATATAGGTATATAAATATTTCCCTCTCTTTTGAGATACTTATTGCTATATTTAGGATTTAAATGAAAATTCTAGGTAAAAATGATTGGTTGACATATGAATCAAATGTGTAAAATGTTGGTGCTAGTTGAAAAGTGCTCATACGTAAGTTTTCAACATCAAGTTTTTAAAAGAAAGATCTCATTGATAAAAGTGTCACTTGTTAATGAGCAATTTATAAAGTCAACACTGTCATGAACAAAAGCTCAAATGAATAGCTGATGAGATTTGACAAGATGACCATAATATTTATGTGGAAAGTCAACAGATCATACAAAATGAAGAAAGTCTTCAAAAGAAGAAAATCTGTCATGCTTATAAAATTTGGAAACTTTCCATAATTCTGTAGTACTTAAAACAGTGAGTTATGGACATAAGCCCAGAACCAAGCTCACTGTCAGCAAGTTCATGCCATCCATAGTGATCCTAGAGAACTGCTCATAGCGTTTCTGTTATTCTTTATGGGAGTAGAAAGTCCAGGCTTATCTTGTGGCGTGGTTATTGGTTTCGAACTGCGAACGTTACAGTTAGGAGCCACACTAGCAACCATTAAGCTACCAAGACTCCTTTTGGTATGGGTATAGGAAAAAGAAAGTAAACCAACCAAAATAAAGAGGAGTGTATGGCAGAATTATTCAATAAATAGGAAAATTGGTCAGAAAATGGAGAACACTTCACACATCTGTCAAGTTTGTCATACTGTGATGGCTTGTGAATTGCTGTAATATTGAAAATTATGCCACCAGTATTTCAAATATAAGCAGTCGTCTATTGTGAATGTGTTTCAGCAGAGCTTCTAGACTGAAAAATAGAAACAGACTAGAAAGAAGAAATAGGTGGTCTGTTTCTGAGAGATTAGCCATTGAAAAACCTTCTAAATAGCAGCAGAACTATAGCTGATTTGGTGCCAGAAAGTGAGCTTCTTGCATTGGAAGACACTCAAAATTCAATTGGGAAAGAGCTGCCACCTCAAAATAGAATTGTCTTTAAGGCAGAGCTGGAGTGAAGCCTTTAGGACATTCATTCAGTGATCGGGCATGACTCAAAATGAGAAGAAAAAGGTGAAACACGCATTAATAACTTAAAGTGTAACATATGAAGGGTGGATCTAGAAAAATTAGAAGTCAACATAAATGAAATAAATATCTATATCCTAGCATTAATGAACTGAAATAGACTGGTGTTGGTCATTTTGGGTCAATCATACTAGAAATGACAAACTCAAGAGGAATCACATTACATCAATCATCAGAAAAAGAGTATTTTAAGATCTATCTTGAAGTACATTGTTGGCTGTGATAGGACTATATACTGCATATATACATATAAATATGTATATCCCTGCCTAACAGTTAATACAAACATTATTAAAATTTATGCATCAGCCACTAAAACCAGTTGAAGAATGCTACCAACTTTTCAGTCTGAAATTGATTAAAGAAGCAATCAAGATATATTGATAATTACTGATGAAGGGAATTAGATATTTCGAAGCAAAACTGATGGATCAGTTGTTGGAAAATAAAGAAATGAAACACTGATTTGAATGTGAGAATTTTGTAAGACTATCAACATATTCATTGCAAACATCTTTTTTTAACAGCAATGATATACAGGCCTTGCCAGATAGAATACATGGAAACAAATTGATTGCATCTGTGGAAAGAGATGATGGAGAAGCTCAATGATATCAGCCACAACAAAGTCAGGGGTCAACTCTGAAAGTTCAAGTTGAACAAGTCCTTGAGAATCTAAAGGATTTGAGTATATCTTACCTGAATTTAGTGACAGTTTCAAAAGCCGATTTAATGCATTCAACACTAATGATCAAAGATTAGCCAAGTTATGAGATGACATCAAGAACATCACACATGAAGAAAGAAAAATATCATTTAAAAGAAAGAAAAGGCCAAAGTGAATGTCAGAAGAGACTCTGAAATTTGTTCTTGAACACAGAATAGCTAATATGAATGAAAGAAATGTAAAATAAAAGAACAAAATAGACATTTTAAAGGCAACTCTGGTATACAAGAAAATGCTCACCAGATATCAAGCTGAAAGAACTGAAGAAGAAGAAAAATGACCCTCAAGTTGCAAATTAAAGAATTCTAAGTGTAGGGTTCAGGAGCCATGCTGGCATAGATAACCAATCATATGCATTGGACTGCGAAGTGCAAGGTCAGCAGTTTAAAAGTACCAGCCACTTAGAAACCATTATGTAGAACATATCCTCCCCCATCCTCTTGTTCAGACACCTAATCTTCACCCACCAAGTATTAAATAGGATGAGCTAAGTGTTATAAAATGTAATTCCTGCTAAGAGTTTTCAATGTTTAGCATGCACAAGACTCATTTGGAAATACTTAATAAAGATGCAGTGATTAATCACTGAAATCACACCATCCTTCTGGTGTCAGTTTCCTCCTCTGTAAGCCATGCCCAATCCAAACTGTTGTAGGAGTAAAATGAGATAATTATTTACATTCAATCAATGTTTATTATTGAAGTATAAATGTAATACCTATAAAAATGCATGACCCACTTGATTCACTGGCAATGAGTCTATTTTGACCCATAGTAACCCTTATTGGCAAAGTAGACCTGCTCTGTGGGTTTCCGAGACTAGAAAGCCTCATTGTTATCCAGCAGGGCCACTGGTAGTTTCCAATACTTGGCCTTAAGTTTAGCAGTTCAAAGCGTAACCACTGCATTGCCCAGGTTCCTAAAACACATCATGAGACCTCAAAAAATGCTTGGAAAAACTCCATTATCTTTCAATTCCATTTTCCCCAACATCTTTAAGCCCCTCATATAAAGTATGACTGTAGAGCTTAATAAGCAAACATGTGTCCAGGTAGTATAAAAGAACTACACTATCTTCATCCAACAAAACCCTCAATTATCAGGATTGTTTAATAATAGAAATTAAAGGACTTCCTTTTAAAGCCACATATACTATCACTATTATATTGTAGAGTAATAAAGATAGTTTTCATTAACATATAAAAATTAAGTCATAGTCCTAGTCATAGGACTATGACTTTATCATAGTCCTATATATGATTTAAAAAATCACCTAACAATTTCAACTTATAATGACATTATTTAGGGTTTCTGGGGCTATAAATCTTTACAGGAGCAGGAAGCCTCGTCTTTCACCTGAAATATAAATAATAGGATCCATATGATTTTCATTATGTAAAATTTAGTATATTCCACCTGCAACAGAAAACTTCATAAATTATTTTGATTATATTATCTTATTCAATGTTGTTAAAAATCTTCATTCATTGCCATTATTAATGATTTGACTAATAAGCTATTTTGAACACTTTGTAAGCAAGATAGGTTTGTTTCTAAATTATTAATTTGAATCCTAATAATGATAGTAAAAAATATTTTTGAAACTATGAAAAGAATATAATTAGTGATTTAGTCATAGTCTCTAAGTCAACATATTAGTGTAGTCCTGGAGAATGAGAAATGGTTGAAAAGGATGGAATACACACTGACTATGTCTCATGAGCATTCTAACCTTTGTGCTGAATGGTCAAGAGTCACAGCCCAATTTGAGCTATTTCTGTTGCCCCCTTACAGAACTGGATAGTAATGTGGAAATATTATAAGGGAAGGAGAGTTAGATGCACAGCCTTCAAAGATAAATAGTAGAACTGAGATCTTTGACAATGCTCCACTTAAGGCCTATGATGTAAAGTTCGCAACAAACTTGGGACATACAAGGAAATACCCCCCACACACACACACACAAAAAGGAAAAAAGTTCTGCTGGACAGAGCTTTTGTAGTATGCATTTTTCTCACTGGGTGAGCATCAAGCAACTCTGTCTCTCTCTCTGATTTAGGGCACCCAGTAGCATTGTCTAGGAGAGTTCTCTCTGAACACAGCAAATTTTTTCATAAAAGCCGTTTCACTCGAACCTCGTCTTTTGTGATGGCTGATTTCAGAGTACAGCTGCAGCTATGAAATTTTGTTTCCTGCTCGGGAACTATGCCAAAGAAACTATTGTGATGTTAAACACAGTTCACAAGGACAGCACTGTGGGGAGACTCAAGTGTAAGAGCGTTTTTTCTTTTCAAAAAATATGAAATGTTGATTGATGACAAACCTCATCTGCATGTCCATCAACTTAGTACATTTGGAGTTCATTCCAGGTCAGACTGTTAATCAAGTTTTCTATTTAAAGGTTCTGAAAAGATTGCTTAACAGTGTGGGACAAAAAAGATCTGATTGGTGACACACAGAGGACTGATTTTTCAAACAATACATCTGCTCATGCAGCCATCTCAGTGCCCCATTTTTGGCAAAAAAAAAAAAAAAAAAGAAAAAGAAAAAACAGCATGCCTTTCTTGCCCCACGCATCGTACTCACCTGACCTTGCTCCATGCAATGTCTTTTTTGTTTCAGCTAATGCAGAGGGTCATAAAAAGACAGTGATTTGACAATGTAAAAGAGGTGAAGGAAAAACAAGGGAGGGCCTGTCAGCTATCCAAATAGATAAGTTTGAAAAATGTTTCCAGGGCTGAGCCCCGGTGGCTTAGTGGTTGCGCGCGGGACCGCGGCCCACTGGGTTGGAGGTTCAATTCCACCAGCAAGGCTGGGCCTCCTACTCCAACCACCAGAGTGCAGTGATGCCCCCAAAATGAAAAATGTTTCCAAGAATGGAATTGCAGATTTGTCAAATGTATTAAGTGTAATGGAGAGTACTTTGATGGTGATACAGTTATTTTGGTGAAGAAAATTTAAACACATAGCTTTCAAAAATTCCTTTTTGTGGGAGAAAGGGGTACCCAAAGTAAACAGAATATTTTTATATTTATATAAAACAGATCAACCTTATTTTTAAAACACTAAAGGGTCACTTGTCCCCTGGTCCGCCTTGCGGGTACTGCCTCTCCAGCCCATCGAGATGGCGCTCGACCCTGCAGCAGAGCATCTCAAACATATCAAAAAAGATGTTTTGATCCCAAAAATAATGAGAGAGAAGGCCAGAGAGAGATGTTCTGAACAAGTTCAAGATGAATGAAGAAAAAAGAAAACTGCGATCCTCCTTCGTTTCACTTATTTTGATACCAAGCACACCTGTGGAAGCTTGTAAGTCAGTCCTGTCATGCTTTAACTACCGCACATCGGATGTCCAATTTCTAAATGCTTAGTAACTTAGTTCTCTGAGGAGACATGCGAGTTCTTTGATCTGACAATCATCATTATAGTTGAGATGTTGACCATCAACATCTATTAGCAAAGTCGAGTTCATGGAAAGCCTTCAAAATCACCAGTTCAAAACCACCAGCCACTCTGAAGAGAAAGATGAGACTGTCTATCCCTGTAAAGAGTTGTAGTCTTGAAAGCCCATGTGGGTAGTTCTATTCGAGTCAGAATTGACTCGATGGCAATGAAATGGGTTTGGTTTGGTTAAAAAAAAAAAACACTAAAGGGAGTTCTCTAGGTAGAGAATAAACAACAGTGGACAACAACCTGTGATTAGCATATATGACACAAATATAGAAGTATCCAAGTAAAACAAATGCTGTTGCAACTGCTGTTATTATTGTTAGGTGAAGGCAAAGTGGTTTCTACTCATAGCAACCCCCAAAATAGCAAAATGCAACACCACGCAGTCCATTACTGTCTTCAAACTCATTCTTAAATTTAAGCCATTGTTGCAGCCACTAATTCAGTTCTTCTTCTCAAGGACCTTCCTCTTGTTGCTGCCCCTCCACTTTACCTAGCATAGTGTTCTACTGCAGAGAGGGGTCTCTACTGATAACATGCCCAAAGTAAGACAAACGCTCACCATTCTTGACACTAAGCAGCATTTGGACTGTACAGATATTTATTGTTTGTTTGTTTGTTTGTTTGTTTTGGGGGGAGGCATCACTGCTCTCCCGGTGGTGGGAGTAGGAGGCCCAGCCCCACTGCTGGAATTGAACCTCCGTCCCAGTGGGCCGCAGTCCCGCGCACAACCACCATGCCACCGGGGCTCAGCCCCAGATATTTATTCTTTTGACAGTCTATAGGACTGCCAACACTACAGCACAAATGCATGCATTTTTTCTTGGTCTTCCTTATTCAATGTCCAACTTCCATATGCATATGAGGCAATTGAAAAACCATGGCTTGGATCAGGCATACCTTAGTCCTCAAAGTAACATTCTTTTTTCTCAGCACATTACAAAGGTCGTGTGCAGCAATACTCAACTGATTTTTTTTTCACTTTATTGGGGGCTCGTACAACTCTTATCACAGTCCATACACACACCCATTGTCTCAAGTACATTTGTGCATATGTTACATTATCCTTTTCAAAGCATTTTTTTGTTTACTTAAGCCCTTGGTATCAGCTCCTCATTCCCCCCCCCATGAACACTTGATAATGTACAGATTATTATTTTTTCATATCTTGCCCTGTCTAATATCTCCCTCACCCCCTTGACTGCTGCCCATCCCCCTGGGAGGGGGCTATTAGCAGGTTATTGTTATTGGTTCTCCTTTTCTCCCACCCCCCCTACCCTCGTGATATGAGTACTCTCAATAGTGGTCCTGAGGGGGTTATCTGTCCTATATTTCATGTGTTTTCAGCTCTTATCTGTACCCATGTACATGCTATGGTCTAGCTAGATCTGTCATCACAGGATTGCTGAAGACAAAGCAGGTACATAAGCAAATGTGGTGAAAAAAGCTGATGGTGCCTGTGGATCAAAAGATATAGCACCTGGGGTCTTAAAAACTTGAAGATAAACAAGCAGCCATCTAGCTGAGAAACAGCAAAACCCACATGAAATAAGCACACCAGTCTGTGTAATCATGAAGTATCGATGAGATCAGGTATCGGGCATCAAAGTCCCAGAGCAAAAAATCATAATATGAATGGAGCTGGTGTGAAGTGGAGACCCAAAGCCAATCTGTAAGCAATTGGACATTCCCTTACAGTAGGGTTGTGGGGAGAAAACAGGGCAGTGAGGGTGCAGTGTAGCAGCAATGAAACATACAGCTTTCCTCTGGTATTTTAATGCTACCTTCCCCACATCACACCACCCCACCACTGCCATCATGACTTTAATTCAATTGATCTTTTGGTGGCTGCTTCCATGAGCATAGATGGTAGATCCAAACAAATTGAAATCCTTGAAAACATCCATATTTTCTCCCTTTATCATGATGTTGCCTACTGGTCCAATTGTGAGGATTGTTATTTTCTTTACATTGAGTTGTAATCCATACTGAAAGCTGCAATCCCTGATCTTCAAGACTAAAAGGTTCAAGTTCCTCTCATTTTGAGCAAGCAAGGTTGTGTCATCTCCATATTAAAGGTTGTTAATCAACCTTCCTTCAATCCTGACCCCATATGCTCCACATACAGATTGAATAAGTCTGATGAGAAAAAGAACATTGACACACATCTTTCCTGATTTTTTTTTTTTGGTTTTTTGGTTTTTGGGGCATCACTGCCTTCTGGTGGTGGGAGTAGGAGGCCCAGCCTTTGCTCCATGGAGCTGGAATTGAACCTCCATCGCAGTGGGCCGCAGTCCCGCACACAACCACTACGCCACCAGGGCTCAACCACTTTCCTGATCTTTAAAACGTACAATAGTCTCTTGTCCTGTTCACACAACTGCCTCTTAATCCACGTACAGGTTCTACACGAGGACACTGAAATGTTCTGGAATTCCCATTCCATAGTTATGATTTACACAGTCTGGTGTCTTTGCATAGTCAAAAAACACAAATAAATATCTTTCTGATATTCTCTGCTTTCAATCAATGTTCATCTTACATCAGCAATGATATTCCTTGTTCCACTTCTTCTGAATTCAGTCTGAACCTCTGGCAGCAGCTGGTCAATGTATGGTTGTAGCAGCTGTTGATGGCTTTCAACAAAACTGTACTTGCATCTGATATCAATGATATTGATCCATAATTGGTGTATTTTCTTGAGTTACCATACATTTTTTTGGAAAGGGTACAAATATGGATCTCTTCTAGTTTGTTGGCCAAGTAGTTGTCCTCCAGATCTCCTAGTACAAACAAGTAGGTGTCTCTAGTGCCTCATCAGTTTTTTGAAACATTGGCACTCCACCAATTCCAAGAGGCCTTGTTTGAGTTAATACTTGAAGTGCAGTTTAGCCTTCTTCTCTCTTACTCATTTACTATCTCTTGACATGATTGAATGTTGACTAGTTCTTTTTGTTACAGTGACTCTGGGTCACTTTGGATTCTTCCTGCATCCTTTAATATTTTGCTCCTATACTCTTACAATATTGCAACTCGAGACTTGGATTCTTTCTGTTTAAGAGATTCTGAGTGATATAAAGAAATTAACTACGGTAATGACTTCTTGGGAGCAGAACAGGGAGAACAGCAGAACAAGGAAGTAGGGATATAATGACAATGAGTATAAGAAAAAAGCAAATACCCTAAAACTGATCACGGAAATGATTGTACAGCTCTCTTTCATGTGATTGAAAGATTAAGTTATTAGATATGTGAAATATTTGCCAATGATTTTTAAATATATGCTGAGCGTGTTGTCCCTTTTTTATTCTAGGTCTTCACACATTTCCATACAGCATTTTACTTCATCTTCTTGACCTGCTCTTTGAAACATCTGGTCAGCTCTTTGACTTCATCATTTCTCCCATGCACCCTATCTGCTGCACAACGAAGCAAATTTCAGGGTCTCTTTGGACACTCACTTTGATCATTTTTTTCTTCTTGTCTTTTTAAGGAGAGGTTGCATTCCTCGTGAATGATATTCATAATGTCCACCAGCTCATCAAGTACTAACAGGTCAAATATGTTCTTGAAATAGTCTCAAAGTTCAGTGAGGACTGTCTTGGGGTTGTATTTTGGCTCCTGTGAATTTGGTTTCATTTTCTTCAATTTCAACCTGAATTTACATATGAGCAATTGGTGGTCTGTTTTAGCTGCAGATAATGAGCTTCTCTACCATCTCTACAGCTTTTTGTGCTGTTGCAAAAGCATATTTTCTATGAACAGATCAGTAGTCTTGAAAAAGTCTGGCAAGTAATCTCCAGTTCTGTTTCTATTACCAAGACCATATTTTACTGCCTTTCCTTCCTCTTTGTTCCATCTTTGCAGCCCCATTGTCAATTGTTATCGATGCAACTGGATTGCACATTTGGTCAACTTCAGACTAACAAAGTTGGTAGGATTCTTCAATTTTTGCATCACTAACTCTATTGTTTGAGCATACCTTTGAATAATAGCTGTATTGGTTGGATGTTCTTGTGTTCATATAGGCATCATACTTTCACATACAACATTGTACTTCAAGATAGATTTTGTAATGTCCATTTTTTTATGAATGCAATGCCATTCCTCTTGATGGTGCCATTCTAGGCAAAGTAAACCATATGATTTTCTGTTTCTAATACCATTTTTATTTTTTTATTTTCTGGTTTTTTTTGGGGGGGGCATCACTGCCCTCTGGTGGTGGGAATAGGAGACCCAGCCTTGCTCCTGGAGAGCTGCTGCTGGACTTGAACTGCCAGCCCTGTGGGCCGCAGTCCCACACTACGCCACCGGGGCTCAGCCCTCTAACACCATTTTGAATACCAAAACGAAACTACAAGACTGAAAATAGGAAAATAGAGTTATCAATTTGCAAATTTGTAAGAGAAATCATTATAGAATCAACAAGGAATATTGTAGTTGTAGAATTTCGAAATGAGGAGAAAGTCAGATCAATTTCAAGATAGACCAGACATTAAATTTAGGACAACATGAATAAATTGCAGAATAACCTCAAAGAAAATGAAAAAAAATTTTTTCGAAATAAAGAGGAGGAAAATGATACCCATTTAGTAAACAATGGAACAGCAGCAACAAAGGAAATGACATGAAAACTCACAAACAAAGTGAACTCGGTGCAGAAAATTATATGGAACAAAGAAACCAACAGCACACACACGCACACGCACACGCACACGCACACACACACACACACACACACAGAGCAAAATGACAATGTTAAAGGACAATGCTCTATCTCTGCAACATAACATGGGTGAATGTGGTGAGCAGTACAGTTAGTAAAATGAGCCGATTATCAAAAGACAAATATTTATGAGACCACTATTTTAAAGATCATGAAATGGTTTTCACACTAAAAGAAACTGTCTTTTGGTAGTTATAAGTGGTGGGTCACTGAGTGGGGGACAGACATGTATTCGCATGGCAGAAGAAGGCAAAATATAGTACTAATGGAGTAAACGAAAAATGTTGGAGCAGGGGAAGACACTGGAAGGAGCGAGAGATCAAACAGCAACAGAGATAAATGCCGTTATATACACAATCCTGCAATCTATGCAAAACAGATGTACAGGCTGAACAAATGTGGAAAGAAGAGTGGAAATGAATCTGAACTTGACAGAATAACTCTGCATGTGCATTTACCTATGCTACAAATATTTCCAAGAATGCTAGGGAGCATGTAGGGACCAAAGATATGAAAACTTCTTACTCTTAATCAAATAGCTTGCGGGAGGCTCAGGGCCATAGTGTCGGTGAACACCAAGGGCAATTGGCATAGTATAATAGCATAGTCCACAAAGACAAACTCCGACATCCCATTTTGATGAGGGTGATTATGGACCTTCAAATCTCAAAATTGGTCTTGGAAGATTTAACTATCAGTCTTCTCAGGTCCAGATGAAAGGAGTATGCTGAAAATTGAAGACATATGAAGATGATTTGTCTAATGAACTAATGGACAACATAAATATTCATCTCTACAATCCTGAGACAAAAAAAATCTTGCTTATGCTCAGCTTTCTCTATCATCTGTCCTGAAAGGGATCACCTTAGGTTCTAAATAGACTGGGAGGAAAACATGGAACAAAACTTGAAATCTTTACAAAGACCCAGTTCACTGGTGGGATTTCCAAAATTCTGGGTGTTTGTCACACGTCAAGGCTGGAACTGGACTCACCTGCATGTGTCATATTTCAGCTAGGTAACAGACAGTTGCTGAGGAGAGCAATAACAGTAGCAATATACATACATACTGTATTAGAATAAAGAACCATTTGAGCTTAGAATTGCAATATTTACCCATGAGCAACATTCAGAAGAATTATAACAGAAGGAAGAATGGAAACATGAAACAGGGTAAAAGTGAGATAAGTGATTGTATATTGAGGAGATTGCCATGAAGGAAATGAAGCAAAAGTGTATGAATTATTGCATGTAAATCAGAAGATCTGCTCTATAAACCTTTACCTAGTTCACAATAAAAAAGATAAGAAAATAATACAACATAGAAAATCCTAGACATTCTACATTTTGCTAGACGGTCCCTATGGATCAAGATTAACTTAGTGACATAATAGCAAGTCAACTTTTCTTTCCCCAAGCAAGCTATATTCCCAGTTCCAAAGTAATATGAAATAGATTCACTCACAGACACACCCAACCACAGTGTATATACCATGATTCTAAATTCCAGGGAGATAATCTGATTAGTTTCAATGAGAAGATAGCTGGGAATCAATGCCTTTTCCAATCTATTATAGAGTACTGTGAACATGGATGCTTTCATAGGAATTAGAGTATAAGGAGAGAAACCCCTATTGTAAAATGGTAAGTTCTTAAACACAAAGAAATTTGACTGAGTATGTTTCCCATTGCAAATCCAATGTTACGAATAACATGCAAACACATCTGGTTTTAGTTTAATTTATTGTTCTTACTTCAACAAGAAAAACATGGAAAGTGTTTCAACATATTCCACTTCGAAGTCCAATAATATCCTGGTTCATTAGTCTTTACCATAATTAACTCTAATAGGAAGCATAGGGTCCTTGATTTGGAATTAGCATGATGACAGTGAGTTTGGCTTGGTGTGTGCAGTGCAGTGAAAAGTTATGCTGCAGAGACATTGCAGTTTTATTTAAATTTTTAACAAATTCTGATTTTCATATTTCAAAAAGGTGCTCAGTGTGCTAATAAAGTATCTTTTCCTTTATTAGAAAAATCAAGCTAAAGTGTTTTTAAAACATTCCATTCACTTGTCATTCCAAATGTCTTTTGTTAAAAAAAAAAAAGTAACACACCTAATAAGGTACAAAATGTTTCATTTAAAAACACTTGCCAAGCCTTCTAGCTATACCAGAGTGAATACAGTTCATAATTGAAAAACTCTAGCAGTCCTACTTGAGAAAATAAAAAGGACTGGAAACTTATTTGTTTTGGATACAAGAACAGTATACATAGTAACATATTTTACAGTGAGGTAAAATATCTTTATATTTCATGTGACAGCATCAAATATGATAAGAATGGGAAAGTATATTTTCGAACTTTTCAGAAACAAAAGGAAAACCAGAAGATGAAAGACGAGCATACACTGCTATTGTCTCCATGTGCATTCCTTTACCTCAAGTAACCTAATGTAAATATTTACACTTAAGCTGAGAGGACCATCCATTACACAAAAGTCTGAAGCTTAATCTCTTCTACACTTTATGCAGACAAAATTTATGCTGATTTCATTTGGCTCCCAAAGAAAATGTGCAACCATCCAGGAGTTAGCAGCACTTCTAAACAAAGGCATCATTTGCTCAGAAACAACAGAGGGTCCATAGTTCTATAAAGAGAGGCTCTCTAAGCAGTAATCCAGTTGCAGTGAGGAATAGAAGTGTGGCATTCAAACATTTTTGGTCAAGTGTACAAATAAGAGGACATAAGACACCTAAAATGTATTTTCGCTTTTGCTTTTTTAGCTTTATCATTTTAGCTCTTTTAAATTAAATACCTTTATTGAGGGTTGTTACATCTCTTATCACAATCCATACATTCATCTATTGTGTCAAACACATTTGCACATATGCTGCCCTCTTCCCACTTGAGCCCCTGATAGCAGCTCCCCATTTCCTCCCCTGCCCCACCCTCCCTCATGAACCCTTAATAAGTTATCGATCATTATTTTCATAGTTTACATTACCCTCCATCACCCCTTACCCACTTTTCTATTGATCATCCCCCTAGGAGGAGGTAATATGTCAATCCCTGTGATTGATTCCCCTTTTTTGCTCCCGCCTTCCTCTTACTCCTTGCTATCTCTATTCTCATTGCTGTCCCTGAGGGGTTTATCTATCCTGGAGTCCCTGTGTTTCAGGCTCTTATCTATAGCAGTGTGCTTGTTCTGGTCTAATCTGATTTGTAGGGTAGAATTGAGGTTATGATAGTAGTGGGAAAAAAGCACCAAAGAACTAGAAGAAAACTGTGCATTTCTATTTTTTTTCTAATCATTTTATTGGGAGCTCTTACAGCTCTAATCACAATATATACATACATGTTTTGTGTCAGTATTTACATCTTTGGGGGACTCATACAACACTTATCACAATCCATACATACATTTACCACAATCCATACATTGTGTCAAGCACATTTGTACATTTGTCGTGATCTTCATTCTCAAAACATTTTCTTTCTACTTGAACCCTTGGTATCAGGTCCTCATTTTCCCCCTCTCTCCCCACCCCCTCACCCTCATGAACCCTTGATAATTTATAAATTACTGTCATTTCATCATATCCTACACTGTCTGATATCTCTCTTCACCTGCTTTTTTGTTGTCCCTCCCCCAGGGAGGAGATTATATGTAGATCCTTATTATCTAATTCTTCTTTCACCTCACCACCCACCTCTCTCCCTCCCAATATCACCACTCTCAGCACTGGTCCTGAAGGGATCATTTGTCCTGCATTCCCTGTGTTTGCAGTTCCTATCCATAGCAGGGTAGATGGTCTTGTCTAGCCAGATTTATGAGGTATAATTGGGGTCATGATAGTAGGGGGTGGGGCAAGGAAGCATTTAGGAACTAGAGGAAAGCTGCATGTTGCTACATTGTACCCTGGCTGGCTCATCTTCTTCCCACAATCCTTCTGTAAGGGGATGTCCAGTTGCCTTCAGATGGGTCTTGAGTGCCCACTCTACATACCTCATTCACATTGATTTGATTTTGTGTTCTTTAATGCCTGATCTCTTTGACACCTTGTGACCAAACAGACTGGTGTGCTTCTTCCATGTGCATGGGCTTTGTTGTTTCTGAGCTATATGGCCACTTGTTTATCTTCAAGCCTTTAAGAATCCAGATGCTATATCTCTTGATAGCTGGGCACCATCAGCTTTCTTCACTATATTTGCTTATGCAACCACTTTGCCTTCAGCGATTGTGTCAGGAAGGTTAGCAACATCGAATGCCATTTAATAGAACAAGGTATTCTTGCATTTAATAGGTAAGTGGAGGTCCAATGTTCAGCTGCTACCTTAATACTGAACCTATAAATATATGCACATAGATCTATTTCCCCGTTCTCATATGTAAATATATTTACCTATGTTCATGCCTTTATTTAGAACTCTTTCATTGCTCTTTGCCTTCCAATTCTTTTCTCTATTTCCTTTTCATTCTTCTTGTCCCACTGTCATTCTCAGCTTTCATTTGGGATTCAGTAATTCCTCTCCATTGCATTGCCTTTGATCAAGTTCCACCAAGTCACTTAACCCCTCCTTCCCACTGATTTTTGGATCACTTGTTGTTCCGTTGTCCCTGAGTTTGTTAACACCACTTCCTTTCTGCCACCTATCCCTCTAGAACTGTTGATGTCATTGTTTTGTCCTCCAAATTTTTTTATCCAGCCTATCTTATCTAGATAGACCTGTGGAAATAATAGCATGCACAAAAACAAGGCAGAGCAAAACAAAGCAACAAAACAAAACAATAACAACAAAAAGCAATGACAAAAAAAGAAACATTTAAATATTTCTGTAACTATTTCCAGATAAGTTTGTTGACTTTTAGGAATGTTTTCCGGTCTTGTCTGACGGGGTGCCACGCCTTGCCCCAAATTCTATTTTTTATATTCCCTCAGAACTTCTGTGCTCTGCTCCTTTGGCTGTTCTGTTACATACCCTTAGTGTTTTGCCTCAGTGTGGTGGGGTCATATTGAGCACAATTCCCACTAAGTCTCCAGAGTTGTCCCCTGTAGGACAATAGGTCAGTGAGGGATGTCATGTCTCCTAGTGGGGCCGGCCCTGTGGTCCTCTCTGTGCATTGGCTGTTCTGAGCAGGGATATCATCCTCACCGCTTGGTGGGCCAGGATGTGCTCCCCTCTCTCTTTCTCCCACTTCATTTGTTCCCATGTGCTCTGATCAAACATGTCCCTCTCCCTGAGCTGCAGCTTAAGTGCTGTCCTCTAAAGTAAACTCTTCGGAAGGGGGGGTGGGCGCCGGGCGGGCAGCTGTCCATGTAGTTAGGATTAGGGCTGGCCCCTCAGACCTCTCTACTGCATCCCTAGTTCATGCTGGTATGTTGCATTCACATCTTGGAGCACTGGGTTGAAGTCTGGTCCTTCTTTCCCAGTGGATATATAAACAATAACCTCCCCTTTGGATGGGATAGTGCCCTGTTTCCCCGGTACCCATTTCTTTTCTTTCTTTTCTCCCCTCTCCTTTTTAGTTAGCAACCATATGTATCCCTGGATTTGGTCTGGCCCCTGGCATACTACCTGAATCTCACCCCAGGAGTGTTTGAATACAGTAGCTTTTTCCCTACACCCCTTTTGCATTTTTTTAAAGCTTATCTCAGTGGACTCATGTTATATTTGTCCTTTTGTGCTTGTCTTATTTGCTTAGCATAATTTCCTTCAGTTCTTCCCATGCAGAGATGTACTTCATATGTCCATCACTGCTTTTTAGCAATGGATAGTATTCCATTATATGTATGTGCCACCATTTTTTAATCCATTCTTCGGTTGATGAAAATTTAGGTTGTTTCCAACTCCTTCCAATTGTGAACTGTGCTGCTATAAACATCAAAGCACAGATGTCTGGCCATGGTTTGTTTCTTGCCTCTTCTGGGTATGTGCCCAGTATAGGGGTTGCAGGGTCATGTGGTAGCTCAATTTCCATGTGTTTTAGATCACCAAATTGACTTTCGTAGTGGCTGTACATACCTACAGGTCCACCAGCATGGATAAGAGTTTCTGTGTCCTCATAGCCCCTCCAACACTTGTTGCTTTCTGATTTTTTGAATTAGGCTATCTTCAAGGGTGTTAGGTGGTATTTCATTGTTTTAATTTACATTTCTCTTATGACCAAAGATCAGCAACATTTTCTCATACGTTTATTGGCCATTTGGATTTCTGCCCCTGTGAAACTTCTGTTCAGGTCCTTGCCCATCAACTCAGTGAGCAATTAGTTTTTCTCTTTTTGGAAGGTACAGAGAATTGTAGATTTTAGTAATAGGACTTTTGTCTGATGTGTCATTGCTAAAGATGTTTTCCCGGTCCATGGGCTTTCTTATTATTCTCTTGGTGAAATATTTTGATGTATTTTACCTTCAATATATCCCACTTGTTTATTTGTGTCTCCTCTGTGTTTGTGTCCTTCCCTATTTTTGATAGTCTTTGTTTTCCCTGTCCTAAAGTTCTTAGGTTGATCCCAATTCCCTCATTGATGGCCCTAAAAGTTTGGGGTTTTACCTCAAGGTCTGTGATCCACCTTGAGTTTATTCTTGTGCATGTAGTGAGATAAAGGTCTTGCCTCATTTTTATGCAGGTAGAAATCCATTTTTTTCTAGCACCACTTGTTGAAGAGGGTATCTGCTTCCCATTTGATACTTTAAGGGTTCTAATCAAAGATCAGTTGTCTGCATGCTAATGATTTCATTTCTGGGTTTTCAGTTTTTTCCATTGGTCTGAGTATCTGTCATTATACCAATGTTACATGGTTTTGACCACGGTGGCTATATAATATGTGCTAAAGTCAGGTAAAGCAAGCCCTCCAATTGTGTCTTTCTTCTTGAGGAATTCTCTGCTGATTCTGGTCTTCTTCCCTCTCCGTGAAGTTGGTAATCACTTTTTCTGTTTCTTTGAAGAAAGAGGAGAGTGCTTGTTTTGGAATTGCATAAAATCCATATAGTGCTTTGGACAGAACTGACATCTTTATTATATTGAGTCTTCCAATTCACGATTGTGGGATAGTCTTCCATATTTTGAGATCACTCTTGGTTTCTTGTAATAGTTTTCTTCAGGTAGATCTTTTGTTCATTTAGTCAGGCACATGCCTAGGTATTTCAGTCTGTGCTTGGCTATTGTGAAGGTACCACCCTTTTTATCCCCTCTCCTGTGGTCTTATCCGGTGTGTATATCAGTCTGATAGACTTCTGATTGTTGATCTTGTATCCTGTCACTCTGCCATACTACTCTATTGCTTCCAATACACCCCCTGTGGAGCTTTTGGGATTTTTCGTATATAAAATCATATAATTGGCAAATAACAATAGTTTCAGCTCTTCCTTCCTGAGGCGAATACATTTGATATCTTTTCTTTGCCTTATGCTGTTAGCTAAAACCTCCAGTGTGATACTAAATAAGAGTGGGGACAAGGGGCATTCTTGTCTGTTCCCCGTTTACAGTTGGATTGTGTTGGTCTTTTCTCCATTGACTACCACTTTTGCTGTTGGTTTTTAATATGTATCTTGTATTGTTTTGAGGAATTTTCCTTCCATTCTTCTCGAGTGTCTTAAACAGAAATTGGTGTTGAATATTGTCGAATGCTTTTTCCGCATATACTGATATTATCATTTGGTTTTTGTAGTTTTTCATGTCACTGTGGCATGATACTAATGATCGTTTGTATGTTGAACCATCCCTGAATTCTGTTATGAATCCCACTTGGTCATGGTTAATTTTTTTTATGTATTTTTGTATTCTCTTGGCCAGTATTTTATTGAGAATTTTTGCATCAATGTTCATTAAGGATATTGGTCTGTAATTCTCAATTTTTGTGGCATCCCTGCCCAGTTTCGATATCAGAGTTATTCTAGCTTCATAGAAGGAGTTTGCTGGCTTTTTCTATGTTTTGAAAGAGTTTGTGTAGGTTGGTGCAGTTCTTCCCAATTTCCTGTGAAGCTATCTAGTCCAGGGGATTTTTTGAAAACCTTGTCTATTTCATCTATTGTTATGAGTCTGTGGGTCACAGTGAATTATTTGTTCTATGTATTTTTGCATTCTCTTGGCCAGTATTTTATTGAGGATTTTTGTATAGATGTTCATTAGGGATATTGGTCTGTAATTCTCAATTCTTGTGGCATCCCACCCAGTTTGGGTACAGTTATACTAGCTTGCTATCTTGACGTCCATCAGTGATTGTCTAGGGAAGGGTTGTTTTTCTAAGAATTTATCCATATCTTCCAAGTTGTTGAATTCATTGGAGTACACTTCTTCATAGTACTGTGTAATTATCTTTTTGATTCCGTTAGGGTCTGTTGTAATATTCCCTCTTTCAGCCTTCATTCTTGCTATTAAAATCCCTTCCCTTCTTTCTTTGGTTAGATTTGCCAGCGGTTTGTTGATTCTGTTTATCTCTTCAAAGAACCAACTTTTAGCAGCATTGATTTTTTTTCCCATCATTTTCCCTCTCCTGAATCTCAACCCTGACATTTTATTATTTCTTTTCTTTTGCTATTAGTAGGATTGCCCTACTGACTCTGCTCCCACTGTAAATTTTGTGACAGCATATCAATCATGAGACGCTCTTCCTTTTTCAGGTGTGTATGTATTGCTATGAAACTTCCTCTGATAATGTCTTTGCTGCATCCCATAAGTTTTGGTAGGTTGTGCTTTCATTCTCAATGGCTTCTAGAAATTTTCCAATTTCATCTCTGATCTGGGCCAGTACACTCTCTGTGGCAGTCACTCAATCTTGGGTCAATTTAAGCATTAAGAGTGTAGGAGTGGAGTCTAGCCTAACAATCTGGAGATAGCCAATGAAACCTCTGTCTGGGCATGGCCTTCTCCTGAGATTTCTGGGAAATGTAATTCCTTCTTGGAGGCAGGAGACATTATCTCTCCGCTCACTCCCTGGGAGACATTGCAGCTGATGAGACACATGGCAGCATTCTAATAGACTCTGAGCCCAGGAAAATGGAGGAGCCACAGGGAGACTCTCAGCACTGAGATACACAAGACTCTGCACCCACTGGTCTGTGATTTTCCTAGTGTCATTGCATGTGCTTCACGATCCTGAAGAGGACTTATATATTGGAATCAGACATATGGGCTAATATTGAACTTATGACCTTGACTGGGCTGGGGTGTTTTCTTTATATACAGTTGTTCTTGTATATAAAACTATTTCTTGTACACATATGAGTGCTTATAAATTTGTTTCTCTTGTCTACCCAGACTAACACACTCCTTTTGCAACATTCCAATTGTTTGTTCTTCTTTTCTTCATCATCCTTTTGTTGTTTTCCAGCTTTATGGTACAGTGGTCAGAAAGAGAGGTCTGTATAATATCAATGTGCTTAAATTTATGTAGATTCGCCTTATGCTCCAGCATGTGATCTATCTTCAAATATGTGCCATGTGGGCTTGAAAAGAATGTGAATTTTTTTTTTTGCATTTAGATGAAAATCTCTGGAAATATCAATTAGGTCAAATAGTTTAGTTGTAGGGTTTAGATCTCTAGTGTCCTTTGAGTTTCTTTCCCTGTGATCTATCTTTCTCAGAGAGTGGTGTATTGAAGTCACCAACTATAATTGTTGAAGCTATGATTTTTTTTTCATCTTTTGGAGTGTTTGCTTGATGTATTAAGTGGGGCTCTCATTCGGGGAATATATGCTTAAAATGCTTAGTGGTTCTTTCTTTATCATTCCTTTGAGTATTATATAGTGTCCCTCCTTATCTATTTATGGTTTGCACTTTTAGGTCAATCTTATCGAAGATTAAAATGGCTACCCTGCTTTTATTGAATTGCTGTTTGCTTGGATTACCTTTCTCCAGACTTTGATTCTCAACCTATTTTGCCTGTAGTTTTGAGATGTGTCCTGTAGGTAGCAGATTGATGAGTTGTGTTTTCTAAGCTAGTCTGCTAGCTTCAGTCTTCTAATGCCTGAGTTCAGCCCATTGATATTCAGAGTTATTATTCCCATCTGTTGACTCTGTGATGCTATCTTATACCTTTTGTGTTGGATACTTTCCTACCACTCTTTCTTATCAGTATATGATTGTGATTGTGTGTGTGTGTGTGTGTGTGTGATTCTTGACTTCTTTCCACCCTTAAGCCAATGCTGCCTTGGGTGTTGTTTTCTCTTTGTTGCCCTTTGGGTGAGGTTGTTCTGTGTGGCAGTCTTTTATTTATGTTTGGTGAGTGCTGTCTTTCTGCCCATGCTGGGTCAGCAAAGATCTTTTGTAGGGCTGAGTTTCTTCTAACGTATTCTTTGAGTTTTTTCTTGTCTGGGAAGACTCTTTCTCTTCATTTATCTTGAGAGATAATTTGGCTGGGCAAAGTATTCTTGGGTTTGTATTATTTTCCTTCAATTTTTGTTATCTATTACTCCACTTTCTCCTTTTCTTCATACTGTCCCCTAATAGATCTGAGCATATTCTTATTTGGGAACCTTTACATGTGATTTCTTGCTTTTCCCTAGCTGCTCTCATGATTTTCTCTTTTCCCTCAAAATTGGATAGTTTAAATATTTTGTGCATTGGTGACTTCTTCTTGGGATTCAGTCTAGCTGTTATTCTTTCAGTATCCTGAATGGTTGCTTGGTTTTCATTCATTAACCTGGAGTTTTCCTCCAAGAATTCTCTGACTATTGTTGCAGGTGACTTCTTTGTTGTATCTTCCTCTGATAAACTAATTACTCTGATATTTTTCCTCTTCATAGTATCAGACATAGCTCTTAGGCTTTCTTCAGCTTCTCTGGTGATCTTATTAAATTTTTGTTCACATTTGTTTAAGTCTGCTTGGCCATCCTCTAGGCCACTGATGTGGTATTCTGCTTCCTCCAGTTGATTCATGAACCTGTGAATTATCTCGTCCCTGAGCTCTTGTATTTTTCTTTGGTGTATGAACTTTATACCTTCTATCATTTCATCCTTTTTCTGTATTGTTTTGATCATATCTCATATGACTCCAGGCAACATTTTGAAAATGTCTTTCCATGGCACATTAATATTTGCTTCTATGCACGTCATTAGGTTCAGGACACCTTCTGCCATTGCCTTTGGTTTCTCCTGTTTTTTTTCTTTGAGATCATTGGGGCTGATTGCTGTTTGCATTGCATTGTTGTAGAGGAGCCAGGTGCCATTTTCCAAGGAGTTGAAGCACACTGGCTTTCTCTGGGAGACTCATAGGAATGTTTCTTCTAACTGCCTGTGGCTAATTTCACTATGGAATTGGCTTACCACTTTATCTCCTGTGGCTTCACTCTTTCCCTAGTCAACCAGTATTCTTGTATTTGTAGGGCAAGTTGGATGGTCCTCTCAGGGGACACTGGTTGAGTCTTGTGGACCCACAAGGATGTGCTGTACTGTGTGATCTTACAAGTGCCATCATGGTGTGCCCCATGGCAGTATGGGGCACCGCACAGTGTGCAAAGATGCCCGCTGCAAGGGAAGTGCCACAGAAGTCTGGTGAGTTGCCTGGTAGAGCACCAAGAATGGTGGACAGAATTGCCCTGGTGAGGTAGATCGCTGCAGAGGTTGGGCAGAGGTTCCTGAGGCAGCGGAAACATTGGTGAGGGCTGTTTTGCCTTAGGCCAGTGAGGCACTAAGATAGGTGCCTGTTTGGTTTTTTTTTTTCCTTTGAGGTCATTGGGGCTGATTGTTGTTTGCATCAGCCAAGTGAATCCACAGAGGGCAGAAAGGAGATCCCCCAGTCACACAGGCAGGAATTTCCCAGGAAGATGTTAGGTGGAATATCCCCTGGTGGAGGGCAAGCAGACTTGCCCAGCCTCAAGTGATGCTGCACAGGATGGAGCTCTCACTGCTGGCTGGAGCAGGCATAAATGCCGTAGGCTAAGGGGAGTGGTCTGGAGGTCCACAGTGGCATGTAAAAGAAAATGGAAGAGACCAAGAGGGAGAAAAACCCAAAATCTAAGCCCACTGAGATTGTGGGGGGATAGAGAGGAGAGAGTGAAACAAAAGTAACAATATAGGTGAGCCCCGAACCCTTAACTGTGGGGCTGCAAATTTTAATCCCTGCCCCTGAGCCACTGGCAAGCTGTGGCTGTGTTGAGATAAAACCCCTGTGCTGGCTCCAAATGATCCTAGCACAGGCCAAGACAGTGACAGGGCTAAGGTCAAACCCTACCCATCCTCCACTGTGGTCAGCCAAAAGCCGCCAGCTCCTCAAAACCTTGTGGATCTGTACATATTTATCTTTATGATGTTTCTCCTGTGATCCGGCAGTGTTGAATTTCCCTCTTAGTAACTCTCCTAGGCTGATTTCTGTGTAGTCCCCCTGGGATGTGTTACTCAGCTTCCATCTTCCCAGAAGTCTTGAAAGTTGTGTGTTTCATCAGTGTTATACTGCACCTAACTGACTCATCTCTTCTCTGTGACCCCTCTATGAAGGGATATCCAATTGTCTACAAATGGGCATTGGATCTCCATTGCACACACACATGTGCGCGCACGCACACACACACACACACACACACATAAACACACACACACCATTCACATTGGGTATGATTTTGTTCTTGGTCTTACAGTCCTGATACCTGACCCCATCAACAACTCATGATCACACCGGCTGGTGTGCTTCTTCCATGTGGATCTTTTAAACTGTTTGTGTTAGTCCGAGTAAGCTAGAGAAACAAATACGTAGACACGCATATGGATATAAGGAAAGGGTTCATATACAAGAGGAATGGGACATTGAGAAAGCATCCCAACCCTGTCCAGTTCAAAGTCATAAGTCTGATATTATCTCATATGCCTGATATTAGTCTATAAAGCCTCCTTCTGACTCACGAAGTCACAGGTCAGTGGGTGCAGAGTCCCAGCACCTGCAGGGGTCTCCCCATGGCTCCTCGCTTCCAGGGCTCAGGGTCCATCAACAGCATCCGGTGGTAGTAGAAGCAACTCAGCACTGGAAGGGATCTCCATGTAGCTTCTCCATGGTTCCATCAGGGTAAGGCTATGTGGCTTCTCCTCCGGCTCCTTCAGCTTTTTGGAGGCTGCCATCTTGTCTTGTCCGTAGTTCATTGTCTCTGAGACTAACTCCCAACAAATGGGGAGATAGCTTCTCATCTCCATGAGGGAAATATCATGAGATTTCCCAGAAGTCTCAGGAGAGAGTCGTGCCCACACAGAGGCCTCATTGGCTACTCAATGGCTATCTCCAGATTAACAGGCCAGATTCCACCCCTACATCTCAATCATGAAATTAACATAAGCACATGGCCTCCACACTGTGTAGTTGTAGTGTTGTTATATGCTATCAGATTAGTTAGAACTCAGAGCAACTCTACATACAACTGCACAAAATACTGCCCAAGCCTGTGACATCCTCACAATTTCTCTTACATTTGAGCATTGTTTCAGCCACTGTATCAAACCTTCTCAATGAGGGTTTTCCTCTTTTCTTTGACACTCTATATTACTAAGTATTATATACTTATCCAAGGACTAGTACCTTTTAGTATCATGAAATCTTACCATCTTCCCTTTAATGGAGCCATTCTGATGATCTTCAGGCAGATCTGTTTGTTCTTATGGGAGTATGCAGTATTTTCAATATTCTTGGCCAATGCGATAATGCAAAGGCATCAATCCTTTTTCAGTCCTCCTTGCACTTTGCCCAAATGTCACAAGAAAATGAGGTAATTGAAAAGACCACGGCTTGGGTCAGGCACACCTTAGTCCTCAAAATGAATTTTTTTTTACCACTTTTAAGAGGTATTTTGCAGCAGATGTGTCCAATGTAACATGCCATTTAATTCTTGACTTCTGTTTCCAAGGTCATTGATTGAAGATCAAACAAAATAATGATTTTAACCACATCACCCTTTATTTGTTAATCATTAAGCAGTCTATTGTTTCAGTGTGAGGATTTGCATTTTCTATACACCGAGTGGCAATCCACAGTGAAAGTTGTGATCTCTGATATTCATCGATAAATGCTCTAAGTCCTCTTCATTTTCAGAAAACAAGATGTGTCGTCTGTCTGCGTGGTGCAGGTTATTAATGAGCAACCCTTGTCCCCAATGCCATGTTCTTCTTCTAGAGTCCAGCTGATAGTTGTTTTTCACTTGTTCAGGAAACATCCATGCACCACTGAACAAAGAACTATCTGGTCCTTCACCATCCTCATGATACGTTATAGATGTTTGTGATCCATAGGGGTTTCCTGAGTGAGGCCTGTCTTAAGGTCTATGTTGGTCTGGAAGCACTATTAAAAACTGTTCAGCTGGCTGAGCCCCGGTGGCGTACTGGTTGTACTCGGGACTGTGGCCCACTGGGATGGAGGTTCAATTCCAGCTCCCAGGAGCAAAGGCTGGGCCTCTGGACCTCCTACTCCCACCACCAGGACAGTGATGCCTTAAAAAAAAAAACTGTCAGCATCACAGCAATGTGCTAGCCTTCCCTGACAAATAATTAGTGAACGTGCATAAAATTCATTGATCAGGAGTTAAACCTGGTCTCCCACAGGAAAGAGGAGAATTCAGCCAATATATCACCACAACCTCACTTTGAAGAAAATAATCTAAATTTTCTCATAAGCCAAAGTAGCAGCTAAGGATATAGTGTAACAATATTGTATATTTGGGCATTTAGAAATCATAAAATGGTTATATTAATATCTAAAATGCATCAAGAAGAATATAAATAATAGTGAGTTGACATCACAATCATTTATTCTAAAAATATAAATAAGTTCCTCTTTAATAGTTCCTTTTGCTCCTTGAATTCACATTCCCATTTCGCTTCCATTCAGATTTGTCTATTAATATAGTTTGGGCTTGCAGGTTTTATACTGATTACCACTAGAATATTTATTTCCAATAAAGTTATGTGTATAGCTGTAAATTAACACCACCACTAAAATGTTCTAAAGTGATTCATTAAAAGTTTTAATTGTCGGGGCTGAGCCCTGGTGGCGTAGTGGTTGTGCACGGGACTGCGGCCCACTGGAACGGAGGTTCAATTTCAGCAGTGGGGCTGGGCCTCCTACTCCTACCACCAGAGGGCAGTGATGCTCCAAAAAAAAAAACAGTCTTAATTGTCCCGGTGGCGTAGTGGTTGTGCGCGGGACTGCGGCCCACTGGGTTGGAGGTTCAAATACAGCAGCAAGGCTGGGCCTCCTACTCCCACAACCAGAGGGCAGTGATGGCCCCAAAACAAAACAAAAAGTCTTAATTGAGGGATCAGGTATCACGCATCAAAGAACTAAAAATTATATCATTGCAAATGATATAACTCACTATTATTTATATTCTTCTTGATGCATTTTAGAGGGGTAGTACAGATTGGGGACCCAAAGTCCACCAGTAGGTGAAGTGATATCCCCTTAAGGATCCCCAGAGAGGTTGCAGGGAAGAGATGAGCCAGTCAAGGTACAGTGTAGCAAGAACCAAATATGTAACATTCCTCTAGTTCTTAAATGCCTCAATATCTATATTCTTGCACCCCAGTATCTGATCACTACATCAATGCTTGCTTTTAGGTATCAAACTCTATTCTTTAGGATACAAGTTTGGGTGCTATAATAAAACCTAGAATAAAGATAGCTTAAGCTAAGTGGCTTATTTTTCATGTAACAATCCAGGTTTAAGCAGAACTGGGCTGCTATTTCCGCTCTGGGGATTCAAGCTCCTGCTATCTTTTTCCTCTACTATCATCTTCCTAGGAAGTAATCTTCATTAAAGAACGCTCACTTTACATCTAAATCCCAAATAGAGGGATTGGGAACCAAGACAAAGGCTTCCTCTTCTTAAAAATATGCAACAGGTGGACCCATTACTTACATTCATATTTATGATCCAGTCCTTAATCATATGGCTATATATAATGACAAGAAAAATCTGAGAAATGTAATC